>CAJUYI010000784.1:83648-98997 GCA_910591695.1 Galerucella pusilla
TACTAACATTCGTGTAATTTTCACCTCAATGGCTTCACTTCGAGCCATCATTAGGAAAGTTTTATGAAGTTCGTGTATTTCCATAAACTCGTCGTTTTATTTAATTTTAGCATATTAACCAAATTTCGTCGAAAGGGGATAGTTATTATCCAATTATTGATATTTGGCTATGTTTTTGCTCAATCTTGAATTCACTTTCTCCAACGTGAAAATACGATTTCTACCTTCAGCCCCCTAACAGCCAGTTTCACAATCGGTGGTTAACTCCTAGGGTCAAATAACCTTGACCGAAACTTTAACCCTCACTTTAACCAGGGACATGTTACACAATCATTATTCATCTGCAGGTCAGGTAACCATGACTGTTCATTAATTTTTGTTGCGTTGGTATGAAATCCAACACTCATTTTCATGTTTCATGTCAATTGAAACAAAAAAGTTGTGTGGTTATGTTTATTTTATGTCTAAGTGACGACAAATTTTTGAATAAAATAGTGCTTCAAATTTAATTATGGAAACACAGTTAACTGTATAAACCCTTCACTTCGTGGAATCTACTCATCATATGGTTTTAAATGAAACTAACTGTTTCTAAATGACTCCACAATATATTTGAAAAAATGTGGTGGTAAATTGCAAGTAAATTATTGACAATTGTTTCGATAAATATATCATCGTCAGAATGACCGAAGTTACTTCTGTTACTTCTGTCATTCTGACGATGATATATTTATCGAAACAATTGTCAATAATTTACTTGCAATTTACCACCACATTTTTTCAAATATATTGTGGAGTCATTTAGAAACAGTTAGTTTCATTTAAAACCATATATGGAAACACAAATAAGTAAGAGATGTTCCAACTTTTCTAAAGAAGAGGAGCATCTATTGGTTTCTTTAGTGAGTAAATATAAGAACATAATAGAATCTAAAGAAACCAATGCGGTGACCTGGAAGATTTCTTCTGAGAGCCTTTCTACAGTTCTCTTGGACAAACTAAATCTACAGAAAAAATCGTAATTGTCGAATTCCTCAAAATAATCGGATCTAGGCCTTATCATTTTTGGTCTTCTTGGTTCCTCATCACTACTATATGCATTTACCTCATAATCGTTCATTTTCCACTCAAAAAAATATGCTAACAGATACCACGTTTTGTGACAGATACGTGACAGATACAGCAATAGCTTTAATTGTTAGGTTAGAATCTCCAGGTTATTATTATTACCACTAGATTTTCTGGTGGTTAAATATTCTGAGAGTTAACCATAACTTGAACCCTTTACTGAACAATGTGAAACACTTGTTTTGAGGTAACCAAGGGTTATTTGTTAACCTCAGGATAGCTTGACATTGTGGAACCGGGCGTTAGAATGGCAGATCCGACCCCCCCCCTCAATTACTGCTAATTGTCAAATTGGATCTAATCCGACAGATGTCTCGGAAGTACACTATATATAGCTGAATCCAAAGCCAGTGAGTATTTTCCAAAATGTTGTGTAGCATTGGAATGCCAACCTCATAATTAGTATATGGTTGAAACAGATTGTATGAAAGAGTTCAACATTGCAAGACCGTTTAACTTTTCTTGCTAGTAATAATATCTGAGTAATTTTCACCTCAAAGGTTAATTCAAAGTCATCATAAGGAAAGTATCATGAAGAATTTGTATTTCAATGAACTCGGCGTTTTATTCAGTTTTAGCATATACTCACCAAATGTCGTCGAAAGGGGATAACTGTCATCCAATTATTAATATTTGGCTTTGTTTCCGCTTGATCTTGTAGGCGACTATTTTTATGGAAATAATACATTATTTCTCGATCATTAAAAATCCACTTTTTCCAACGTGAAGATGCAATTTCTATCTGCAGCTTCTTCGAATGACACGTCCAACCCTCCAATTTCTGCTAATTGTCAAATTGGATCTAATCCGACAGATGTCCCAGAAGTACCTACACTATATATAGCCGAATCCAAAACCAGTGAGTATTTTTCAAAATTTTGAGTAGCATTAGAATGCCAACCTTGTGGAATATATATGGTTGAGACAGCTCATTGTATAAAAGGGTTTAACATTGCACTGTTGAAATAGGTTGTGCTACATTTTTCCAATTATATAAGAATGTTATATTTATTTTCAAGCGATGTGTTAGTAAATGAAAAGGATCAAATATCAATGAGAACCGATATTTGGAAGCTCATTTATTTGGCCACCGAGGCATGCAGACCTAACTTGTTTAGATTCTTATTTGTGGGGGCCAGTGAAAGAAAGATGTCGTTTATGCCGCTAGACCCGCAACAAGAGCTGACATGGTTGAAAGGAAACGACAGACAATACGAAGTATTTCAAATGCAGAATTTGAAGCTGCTGTTTTCTCCACCCGTCAGCGATTTATTCCATGATGGACGACATTTGGAACATCTAGGGCGGCCCTAATTACGAGCCTAGTTATTTATTGAAGGTTTCAATTGTTCGATTGATCACATTAGTTTGTAATTCGTTCTCATTGTTAGTAGCGACAGCATTACATTCAGGTTATCTAGTGACAACCATAACATGAGTATGATAACAGTTTAAATTACTGCAGATCAATGTAAGATCTTTTTATTCGGGCTAAATTTAATCATTTCGGTCAACGCGAACCAGCCTTCTAGACGTTGGTTGAACAAAGCCCGCCATTCACCTGTTTCTTACGATATCTCTGTTTAAAAAAGAGATATCGCCTTGCGGTTTGCAGTGTTTTATTGCCAATTTACTCTACTTTCAAACATCTACTTCAATTTGTAAGCTTCCGTTCACAATTGTTACGAGAAAACACAATATTGAAAAAAAAATAAAACAGCGCCCTCTAGCATTTAGGTTATCAGTCAGATTGCTTAATATTCACAAATTTTCGATTGTTCAATAAAAGCTTTTTCAAACAACATCAAGCTTATTTAAATCGGTCAAGCAGAACCCGACTTACAGGCGTTTTTTCGTAACAAGGTTCCCACTCTCCTCCAACCCCTTATTTGGAGAGATAGACTCAAACTTGTCGCATTGGAAATATGCAGAATTATGATATTTAATTTACTCGTTAATTGGGTGAATTTTGGAAAATTTAGCATTTTAAAATTTCAACTG
This sequence comes from Galerucella pusilla, assembly GCA_910591695.1. Classification (NCBI taxonomy): domain Eukaryota; kingdom Metazoa; phylum Arthropoda; class Insecta; order Coleoptera; family Chrysomelidae; genus Galerucella; species Galerucella pusilla. The sequence continues at coordinate 86,778 of CAJUYI010000784.1, forward strand.
TCAAACACGCCCTCTAGAGGTGGACCTACAATTCTGAAAATAATTTCCAGGCGTTTCTCGAGGCCACTTTTGTTATAAAAATTTTTTTCCCGATCCTGTGCTATAGTCCACTCCTGAGATATGGTCGACGGCCGTTCTTAGTTGGCCACCCGTTACATATGCGGCTTAACACACGTATCCCGATGGCCATTTGCGTATAACATCCCGGTTTGGTCACAGTGTTGTATTATCTACTTTTACGCAAGAACGATGTATATATACAGTATATGTATACAGTATATATACAGAAATTCTAATAAGTCTTATCGAAGAAAATAGATGTATTTGGGATACTTCAGATGAAAATTACAAAGATCGTGACACTGACAAGGTGTGTTCGAATTGTTAACCATCTCATGAAAATACAAAATTGTACAACACAACATGCTTTAATAATTTTATTGCAAGGGCGAAGAGAAAAATTAAGGGGTTTGTGGAAAATACGCCGCTTGTTGATTGAAAGACCAAAGGCACATTTATTCATTCGTCTCGCTCGTGTGAGCGGACTGACGATACGCTGTACATGTGGAAAGTCGTATTATAAACAATGGTATTATGACAGTTTTCTGTAATATTGTCGTATATAATGAAGCGCGTTACCAATAGATATCGCAGAATAGTGATTATTCTAACGCTTTATAAGTTTTTGAAAAACATTTTCCATAGAAATTGACCGTTCGGCTGAAAACAGAAGCGACTACTTCCCGGGCTATTGGCCCGGACGGATATTGGATTACACTTTGTCAAATCAAACGGGGTTGGCAAATCTACAGTATATTTTGAACAACCATTCTGGCTTGCAGTTAGAAGGGACAACATAACTTGCAAAACGGTTAAGGCGTATTTTCGCCTCATCAGTACAAGGTATATGTTATCCGTCCGCGGACTTGAAGGCTAATCACGGAATAAAGAATACTCCGAAATCACAATCAATACATGTTTTCCAGTAACGGAAGTGTTAAAGATGTGACATTTGCGACATCTCCACCTCCAACTGCAAAACAGAACTCGAATCTGACTACAAGACCTTGGTCCTGAAACTATAAAGTATTATCACAGTTTCCTGTAATATTGTCGTATTCAATAAAGCGCGTTACCAATAGATATCGCAGAATAGTAATTGTTCTAACTCTTTTTAAGTTTTTGGAAAATATTTTTCACAGACATTGACCGTTCAGCTGAGAAGAAGCAACTACTTCATGGGCTATGGGCACCTACGGATATTGGATTACACTGCAAGTACACTGGGAAGTAGTTGTTTCTTCCAAGTTAAAAGGTCAATCAGCCACCGTTAGTGGTAGTTGCAGATTATTCCACATACATTAGCGCTGACATCCCAACGTGTTATCTATGATCCCAACCTGACAACTGCAGACCAACGTTTTACGACGTGCATCGTGAGTTTGTCCAGTTTTTATTTTTGTAAACTATTTCGATTATTTGTGTGTGTGTTGAGTATCAGTTGTTGGTTTTTATTGTTTATAGTAGGACTTTTTTTATGAAAGAATGTCGACATTATGACGTATAGTGGAAGACTGTAATGTGAGGTGCACCCGGTAAGCTCCATCTTTAAAAAAACATGTTTCATTAAAAGAAAAGTGACAGAAGTAGTTATTCTTCCATACAGCTCAGAATTTCCCAGCATTGTTGTTGAATTCATTTTCCTTCATTTTTGTCATTGAAATATGTAAAAAAACGTTCCATTCATTGTATACCTACCTTTTTTCATTCAATAAAATGTATAAACTTGATTACTGATTACTGTAATTTTACTTTTATTGCAAAATGACATTTATGGTCCGTTTTTTGACATTCCATTCAATTTCACTTGACTATTTAATTGTTATTATTGTAATATCAATCTAATTTTAAGTAACTTAAATGAAATATCAGAAAATGTAAAAGTAAAATAACAGTTTTTTGAATGTGCCTCCAAAAACTGTGAAATTACAGGAATCTTCATTTTTGGCCATTAGCGAAGTTCACAACCATCTGATTTGTGTTATAGGTACTGACGGGACTTTCAAGGTGGCGCAACCCGTATAAATAGAGGGCGCCACGGGTCAGTTTCCCATCTATAAGTATTTTTTTATCTATGTGGTCAATGTCTTCAAAAAACATTTTTCAAAAACTTCAGAAAAGCTTTAGAATAATTACTATTCTGCGATATCTATTACCTTTTCATTAGTTGATTCGCCTCACCGTGCTATCTTCAATACTATTATTCGTGAAAAAAGTACACCTCTTCATTTCAGATAATTATTCAAATATAGTCGTCGAGATATAAATTTGTTGAATCCACGTTATCCTTGATACTTTACGTCTTATGAGAAATTCACAATCGCACCGACACCTCCCACGTCGTTTTAGTACAACCTCGAAATCTAAATTTACGATGGGATATCGAAAGTGAAAATTGGTGTTAATATTGTAGAATTTAATAAATGATTCCATGACCAGAATTCGTTACACAATTTTGTCATATATGGTATTGGCGCCAGAGAAACCGAAGAAGTGAGTACAATTACTAAAGCAACAAACAGTTACTTTCGAATCACCAACCCAATTTACAAGTCTTTACAAGGTATGTTGGAGTACGCTTATTAGTTAATGGAAGTTTTTTCTACTACCTAGTTGTTCATATGATAATAAGGACAACAATCTCTGCCTAAGTTTAATTATTAATATTTTATACATCCGCTCAAATTCTTATAAACTATATAAATTATTTTCATGTGTGAAAAGAACTCGTGTTTCTTCACCTTATTTGACATAATGGGTACATCTTCTGACGCCAGTGGACATGAAGACTAGATAAGGGACACGAACTCACTAAGTTTCTTCAACCACTGGCAACGCTAATATTCGTTTTGTTCTACTTTGCATACAACATATAGCCATATCGCCATTTTAAAAAAGTTGAAATTCAAAAGTTTTGTAGTATTTTGACAAACAATTTCAATTTCCTTGAAAATGTCTGTAGCAAAATGGGTATGAATTTTCATAGTTGAATATACAATAGCCATACTTCTGTACCGTGGTGGAATATTCATTTCATATAAACTATATAAGGTGAGTTTTGAAAATATTTCCATAGTATCAATTGCATTTATTAGTAGTTCAGTCCACGTGAACTTTAAATTTCAATGAATTCTATGTATTGAAAGTAAACCCAAGTTTCACAGATATACCTAGGATTAAAATAAAATGAAAAATTGGAAAAAGGGAAATATTCCACTTATACGAAATAAAATTGTCAAAAATTACTATCATTATATATTATATTTTATGGATAATCCGCCACTTTAAGAGTCTTTGAGATGTAGAAAATATCAAAATATATATTTTGAAATAAGTAGGACCTGCCTAACTATTGTCTAGACAATCATTCACAAAAAGTCGGCTTTGTCTACCGGGAATTAGATTTCAAGACTTAGAAATAAGATGGTGTAGGAGTTGCCACTTCAATAATTTTGTTGTTGTTGCGAACCTTATTGATTGAGTATAGGGATTTGAAGCTTGGAAGGTCGTTATTTAATTAGATTTATAACTCAAAAACTAATAATCGGGAATTGATTGATATTTGATGACTTTTAAAGCATGCATTTATTTTGTGTATACCATTCATCCATTCAATCACTCAGTAAATATATTATTCTCTGGTTTCATACGAAGAAAACTGATATGAAATATGGGTTCATCTTCCAATAGGTGATCGTTGGTCTTATTTCAGTTGTGCTAAGCCAGTGAACCACGTCAGGTCTTATTCCCCAGGTTTTGTCCATAGCTTTTCTGAATTGCAAGAAAAGCCTAGTTGCCTAGTAGTGATTTTTTCCAGCTGTATCTTCCAATCCATTTTGGAGTCAATTGTCAGATTCAAGTTCTAGATATTCAAGTTCTTTGAATACTCCTCGTTCTTCTCCGAACATCAGTATTCCACCCTCTTCTATTCGTGAAAGTAACTAGTTCATTTTTTTTCGTGATAATGAAAAGTGCCCTTCGAAGCATGATTGTTTCACAATTCGTAGTGCTCCATGTGGGACATTCATAAATACCTGGGAATTTACCATTGGTGACAATATTTCGTCCGTAAAGCCCTGCGTCCATATGCCTCGATCATTCAACCTGCGAATCAAGTTATCCACAATTCGGTTCCATAAGAGTGGCGAAAGTTCTTCACCTTGAGGACATCCTTTAGTGTTCCAACGGTGTTAGTTGTATCATGCATATGTGCTGTCATCATTTTATTCTCGAGCTTGGATCCTATACATTTGCATGTGGTGATGCTAGAATGATCCCCCTTTTTTACAAGGGAACTGTAAGTGAGTATACTAAGTCTTTTTCCTCTCATTTTCTTGGGAACTGAACCACAATAATGGAATGTCGGAAAAAATATATGAAAACACTGTTGTGGTTTGATTATCAAAAAAATAAGTGGAAAAAGAATAAGTGATGCCACAAGGAACATACAAAAAATAAGTAGGTATACTAATATTGCGGAAAGTCTGGATTGGACTTGGCCCACACGTTGAAGGGTCAAAGTTTCCACAGTGATATCAACTTCTTCATGTTCCCCATCTTCTTCCGTTGATAAATTTTTGGAATGCTGACTCCACTCTTTTTCCTTGATGTTCATTTTAGTTTGTTTTCTGCCTTGTTGCTTTATATATTGATACAATTTTACATTATTATTATCATTCTCTAATATGTCCAATATGTCCATACTATCATTCAACCATTTTATTTTTTTAGTTTTTATCAGCTTTGCACTCTATTTTCTTACTCTTCTATATTCGTCATAAGAATTTTGTTGCTTAGCTCGCATCCATCTTAGTCTGGCATCTTTTTCTCTTTCATCTTTATTCTGCATTCTTGATTAAACCATTGATCAGTCTTTCTTGTGTCTTTTGTACCAATCACTTCCTCTGCTGCCGTTATTATACTTCTTTCAATTTCTTTCCATTGCTCATCAATATTATCTTGCTCTTTACCTCGTCCCTATATTCATTTTCACATTTCACATTTTAATTTTGGCACGTTCCATTTTCTACATTTAATTGTCTTATTCACTATATTCACAATTCTCATTTGCATTTTGACTATTACTAATTGATGGTCAGTATCAACACCTGTTCCTCTGTATGATTTTACATCTTGTATCATCTTTGATCAAAAGAACGGAAATTTCAGGAGAACAGACTGTAAGACTACTAGGTTTTCACATCGACAATACTCTAAATTGAAGAAATCATACTGACAAAATTAGTAATAATCTGTCAAGAGGGCTAGTGAAGCTCTTAGAATTGCATATTATGGTCTAGTTCAGTGTCATTTACAATATGGGGTACTACTATGGGGATCATCAACTTCATCAAATGATGTCTTTATTGTGCAAAAAAAATAGTGAGGGATATGGTCAAAGCTAATGTTAGAGATTATGCAAGGCCTATTTTTATCAAATTAGGGATTCTCGCAATACCTTGTTCATACATTTTGGAAGCTATCATTTTGTGCATAAAAATAAACATAAGTATACCACTGGATCGATGATACACAACTATAATAAAAAATACAAAAACCTCATTAGACTAACAAAAATGAATCAGGAGGGTACTGCTAGGCAAAAAGAATTTTATTACTGTAAGATATATAACACTCTTCCAGTATTATGGAAAAACTTTACACTCAAAAAATCAAAATTTATAGTGAAACAGGCGCTTGTAGGGTAGGCATTCTATGAGATTAAGGAGGAATACGATTTTGAATGGCCCAGATCTTCATATGAAGATTGTTTCACTCTTTTAAATTTATTTGAAAAAATAAAATTCCATTTTAATTGTAAAATAAATGTAATCATGTTGGATTTATGTATTATGTAAATAAATTATAAGCTTTTAGTGTGTAATTACGTGTCTTAACATGTTGTTTTTGTTTATCTATAGAAATAACTGGCAAAATATTGTTTACCTTTTTGTAAAGATCAATGAATTTCTTTCTTCTTTTTGATATCAAAACATGAGCTTTCTGGTTTCCCGTAGTTGTACCAGGTATGATCCTTGTGATTTTATTTTTTTATGCTTGAAATTAGTGCTACTAATATACACATCTTCTGTAAGTTCTTTGTGGCATTACTAATTCTTTTTTCTTATTCTTTTGGGAATCAAACCACAATAATGTTTTTTATTTTTTATTTCCACGTTTCGGTAGCGTTCCAGCTACCGTTGTCAAAATTAACTAGTAATAAAATAGACAATTCCAGAATGACGTCACTGACAGGTCGGCCATATTTGTTGAGGGGCAGGCAAAGTTTGTTTATGGTTCAGTTGCATTGTAACTAAAGCGTTGTCAACATGAATTTTTAAGTTTTTGACCAGTAGTTTTTGAGAATAAATTATACTTTCGAGATTTACAGTATTTCATCTGTAATATTATTGAAAATGCCATCGTTTAATTCGGTTCTGAAATGCTCTATGCGAGCTGAAAGAGACAAGGTATCATTTTTCAGATTTCCTGCCGTTTTAACAAATCGGGGAGATTATTTGAACGCATTATCCAGTGAACGGCGTAAGGCATGGATAAGGACTTTAAAACGAGGTCCTTTAACAGAAACTCAGCTTAGAAATGGTCGTATATGTTCCAGACATTTTATTAGTGGTGAAGTTCTTGTTACCCCTGAGTTGTAATTTTCATGGGCTTTCAAGCTTTTTACAGCTTTCAACTGCTTAGTTGTGTAGTAGCTATGAGTTTCCACTAAATAACCTGCTAAATCCAGCATGGTCACAGTGGGTAAATCAGTTTGGGACGTCAAACATTCACTAATTGTAAGGGTATACGGGTCAATGTTATTTATCACTGCAATTTCCTTTAAATAACGCGAAAGAACATCTCCCGATAGTGTTGCAAAATATGCACTTCGTGACAGCGACAATATTGCAATAATCTAACAAGCAATCTCTTTCTGTTATTATTAAATACTACAAACTATGTATGTAAAAACTTTTTTCAAAAACTATAACACAGGAGATCAAAATTAATGTTAACCAAACAAAAATAACAATGCAACTGAACCATAAAAGAACTTTGTCTGCCTCTCAGCAAAGATGGCCGACCTGTCAAAGTCACGTGTTCTGGAATGGTCTATTGATAAAAAAAATTTTGGTCCCTATCTGACACAACGAAAAAATATGACAACTAGACAATCAATAATATTTTGAAGTTTAAGACTACAAAACTTTGTTGTCAAATTTTATTAAGGTCCATTCATAGTAGATCACACCTCTGGTGAATTAAAATATTTTATTTCATGACATTCTAACGATATGATAGTCTACTAGAAATGGAATCCAGTGAAGTGCACGTTGAGCTCCTCAGCCATATTACATAGCCACAATCCATTATTCTTAGATACTGGTGTTTGGCGAAATTAAGCGCTTTGTTAACGTTGTAGGCAATCCTCTATCACCGCTAGCCGAACGCATGCCGACCTGTTCTGGCGCGCATCATATGTCGTTAACTTACTATTAATTCTGCCTTTGAAATTAAGATCAATAACAAAAATTCAGCATTCACATTAACAATATCATCCAATTACATGAACTCTCCAATTACACAATAAATTACAACCTAAAGTATTGTAAACAGCTTTCATCATGAAATGAACTACCAGTGTAATATATATTTTTGTCCTACAATATGAGAGAGTTCAATTCTACCAGCTTTAAAGAGGCGAGAAAAGTACTTTCTTCTCGGCTTGCCGAGGAAATAAATTTAACGTTTCCACGCTAGCTGGTGCCCCAATTAACAAATTGAATCAAAATTGTTAATTTGATTGATATCCCACTTATAATTAACGATTAAAAGACTTACCTGTAAGGAAGTTCAATCGTTATTATACGATTTAAACCCATTCGGAACACCAATTGTAATAATGTTTCGGTACACGAAATGACAACACTGTTTAAACTAAATCTAGTAGCACCAGCTATCCCACCGCATCAGTAATATGAGTCATTAATGTTGAGTGGACATCACACTAGATCGCTGGGGTGATAGGGTACGGCGGTGAATCGAAGGTTCAGCCGGGTGGGTGTGTTCCGAATGGGTTTAAATCGTATAATAACGATTGAACTTCCTTACAGGTAAGTCTTTTAATCGTTAATTATACTTCTTAAACCCATTCGGAACACCAATTGTAAGTTGTTGAAAGTTTATGGCGATCTAGTGGAACCAATTATTAGCCTTGCTAATTACCAATAAAGGGCTGCTAGATATAGAATCGAGTAGCCCAGCTAGTTCAATTGAACATTTAAATTGCAAACAGTTATGTTTAATACAATTATTAGTATATAAGATAAACATTATTTAATAATAATTAAATAAACATAAATATAAGGTAACATAACAACTAATGATATAATTATTGGTAGTAACAAACATATCAATTTCATACCCAAAATAGACCTAGCAAAAACGCAGTTATCTAGCAATGGTCTATTATAGAATTTTGCGAACATTTCTTATCTAGCAGTAAAACCAGCAGCACTTCTAATAACCTTTATATCAACCCCCTGCCTGCTAGCGGCAGACACCGCTGAATGTCTAGTACTATAGCTTTTACATCTATACCGCTATTTTGCAGTAGTTTCTTTATCCATTTGGATGAGGTTTCTGTGAATGCCACATGGAATGGCCTCTTATGGGTGAGTAGTAAATATTTACCTTTATTAGATCTTTTAGTTCGAGTAACATCTATGTAAAATAATAAGGTTGTTGCCACACAAAGCTCTGGTTTCTCGTTGAATATGGGAAGCCTTATAACCGGTAGAGTTTTATTACGGTAAGATGTCTTTAACATATCCGTGATAACAATTTCTACTTTGTCCCCATAACTATGTATATTACTTAATTGAATTTTTGATAAAGTCTGCAGTCTATGCCCAGAAGTAAGAGCTAAGACGGTTACTAATTTAAGCGAAAGCATTTCGAATGAAATGTCCTTCAACGGATGAAGCTGAAACAAATAATTTAAAACTGTCTGAGGGTCCCATGTTTCCTGGTATCTGGAGAAACAAGATTTGAGCCTAAAAGAACCCTTCAAGAACCGCTTCAAGATCTCGATATCTCCGGAAATATTGGTTACTAACTTTATCGCAGATAAATGAGCATTTATTGAGTTATATGAAGCTCCTTCGGCCAAGCAGCCATCAAACAATTTTATTACTTGCTTGCTCTCGGACTGAAAAAAGTCCAACTTATTCTTTCAGCAGAATTTCCACCATTTATCAAGAGTCACACTGTACTGCTTAATAGTGCTGTCACTTAGGGAGGCCAGTGGGGTCGGGAGATATTCTTCAGTTAAACCTCTTTTTTCATAAGATTCCCGGATAACCTCCCTACAACCAGAGTAAGGCGGTCCCAAAGAGGATGACCCTTCCTGAAAGGAGGTAATAGTAAATCCCTTTTTGTTTTAATGTGAAGGGGCTTAGAAACTAAAAGTTTTGAGAGCTTGGGGTACCAATTTTGATTAGGCCAGAAGGGCACCACTACAATCCCCTCGTCACCATCCACAATAATTTTTGTTATTACTTTTCCAACAAGGCAAAAGGGTAGAAAAGCATAAAAGAAGAATTCAGACCAATTTAGTGTAAAGGCGTCTACTTTAAGAATTAGGATCTCGCTTCCAGGATACAAAGGTGCGGCATTTTGTATTAAGTGAGGATGCGAAAATATCAATTTGAGGATTTCCAAATTTTGAGATAATCTCTCGGTAAACCGAATTATTTAATGAATACTCTGCTTTCACCTTCAGTGACCTGGACTCCCCATCTGCCTCTATGTTATGGTGAGTATCAATATAAGAGGCAAAAATATAAATATTCCGTGCCTCACACCATTTTCATAACTTTCTTGTGATAGAATTTAGCGTAGGAAACTTAACACTACCCATACGATTTATAAGTGATATTGCAGTGACATTGTCAATCCTTGGGAGAATGTGACAATCGTGAAGATTATTAGCAAAACATTTTAGACCATTGAAGGCAGCTAAAATCTCTAAATAATTAATATGGGAAGAAGACTCGTCCTCATTCCAAAAACCATGAGTCTTCTCGTTGTTGCAATATATTCCCATATTCCCCATCCTGTGTTTGAGGCATCACTAAATGTCTCTAGCTTGTAGTCTACTGGGCCAATATACTGGCTGCTGCATGGTAATTCTCTCAACCACCACCGCAGATCTTCGAGTGATTTATCAGATATTTTCAATTCAGCATTGTAATCACCCCTGCTTATTTGTAAAGCAATACACTTTTGCCTTTCCAATTGCTTAAGATATAATCTACTATATTTAAGCACTAAACATATTGAATTTAAGAAACCAATCAATTTCGCGAAATCCCGAATTTTTTGTTTCTGCTTATGAGCTATCTTATTAATAGTGGTTCTTGCTTTATTTATTTTATTTTCAGTTGGTCGAGCCGTGAGATGTATACTACTTCATATCAGTACTAGAAATGTACATTCCCGTGTAGGGACCATAGCACTTTTTTGGAATTTAATAATAAACCCCAATTTTTGCAGTAAGTTTACTGTTTCTATAACGTTACGAATACATTCTTCTTTTGACCTCCCTAATAATGAATAATTGTCTAAATAATTAACAGATTCGTAGCCTAATGATCTAAGGTGGTAATTTATGGGCTTAAATATTTTTGTAAAGGTGCTATACATAACCCAAACGGCATACAACAAAACTCGAAAAGGGTGTTGTTGAATTTAAATCTTAAATATTTTCTAAACCTCTTCGAAATCGGAATAACAAAATAGGCATCTTTCAAGTCAATTGCTGCCATATAAGAGTTTTTTGTTATTAAGTTTTCCACAGAACGATAAATCTCAAGTTTAAAATGAGGAGCATTGATGTATTTATTGAAACCTTTCAAATTTAATACAATTCTTAGGCCACCATCCGATTTAGGTACTAGAAAATAAGGTGATAAAAATTCACCACGTTTATGTTTGCATTTAGAGATAGCTCCGATCACTTCTAATTTAGTGATTGCATGATTTAAATTTATAAATTATTTCGACATTTTAAGATATCTTGGCGGTCATTTCTGAGTGAGCTTTTTGATCAACGTAATAGAATATCCAGAAATCCAACGTAAAATGGTTGGATCTGAGGTTACTTTTGCCCATTCACTACTAAAGCCTTTCAATCTACCCACATATTTCTTAGGTACCTCTAACTGAAGTATTTCCTTGGTCTCCTCCATTGCTGTTGGTTGGGCTGAGCTGGATTGCTGCGACGCCACTGATGTGGCCGCTGCCCCCTCGACTTCTTGTTGTGTCTGATTTGAGCTTCGGTCTGTTGTTTCAGCGCTTGTAGTTTAAATGATCCTTTTTGTCTTTGTTGTAACCTGTCAATCTTGGATTGCATCGCTACTTTCTGAACCTCGGTATTCAATGAAGCAAACAATTCATGTTTTCGGTGGTATGATATTAAGTAATGTGCCTCACAAATCAACTTAGCTGAGTCAGCTAGAGCTGTCTTCATACTGTCGTCTACTGGGAGTGGGTCTGCGTCTTGTGTCAAAATAGTGTTCAAAAACGAGCCTTGTGCGGTTAGAGCTCTACCCAGTTTTGTTTGGGGGTTACCTACTTCAATCTCTGGATTTAATTTTGCCGCTTCTAAAGAAGGACAATTTTCCACTATTTTGTATTTTCCAGTCAGCCCTTCTCTGGTATGCTTTTCAAGGCCAGCGCTTAAGTATCTTGACCATCGGGTCACTAAGGCATCACACAATGGGGGACCTTTTTCTTCACTTCTCGTCGGATCGTATCCCAAAATAGCACTCATCGTTGCTTCTCTCTCCTTTCATTCGCAGAAGACCGATCTGATTCTGTTGACTCTGTATCTGAGGGATCAAAGGTAGAGGTCTCCTGAAATAGTAGCAGTTCACTGAAGAAAGACATATTAGGTAAGTATGTACAAGTATAATCTTATTGGCTGCTCTCAAAGTGAGAAAACATAACAAGTTTTTATTTCTTTAGAGCTGAGGTGCGTTACGGAAAGGTAAGTTAATAGTTGGCTAAAAGCAAAACAACTATTACCGGTTGCTCACAAAGTGAGGAAACAACCCGCTTTCCTCTACTTATTTATAATGATAATATGATAGTT
>CAJUYI010000784.1:99007-128419 GCA_910591695.1 Galerucella pusilla
CTTATTTATAATGATAATATGATAGTTGGCTAAAAGCAAAACAACTACTTTTTCCGGTTGCTCACAATGTGAGAAAACAACCCGCTTTCCTCTACTCATTTATAATGATAATATAATAGTTGGCTAAAAGCAAAACAACTATTGTTTTATGATTATGAAAGGCAGCTATAATTTATTTTTCTCGCCCTGTACTATCACAGAAGAAATTTCCTGTTAACTTCGATTTTAATAAAAATAAACCACTTCTCTTTTTTATCACTCAGCTTAGTCAGGGCTGGCTATGAATCAGACCTTATCTACGTGTTAACGTAACAAACGATTTAAGCAATATAAACTGATGTGCTCAAAATAAGTAAAATATCGCCTATTAAAATTGAATAATGTAGCAAGGTGCTAAATAAATATACAGTTCTACTACTGTTAACTGATATTCTTTAAATATTCATCCTATTGCTGGTTATATTGAATAAGAATAGGCTTACTTGAAGAACTTTCCATGTATTTTTCAAATTTTTCCATTTTTCTTCTTAAATCTTCTAGTAATCTTCTCTTTGCTTTCTTCTTAGAGTCTTTTTTCGATTTTCTCTTCATTTTAATATGATTTACACAAATAATTTTGGGGAACAATGATAAACCTTGCTGTCTCTCGTACAACACGAAACATTAATGACTCATATTACTGATGCGGTGGGATAGCTGGTGCTACTAGATTTAGTTTAAACAGTGTTGTCATTTCGTGTACCGAAACATTATTACAATTGGTGTTCCGAATGGGTTTAAGAAGTATAATAGCATGTAAGTGATTTCAATCACATTCAGAAGAAAAAAAAACGAATCGCTTAAAATAAACACCATTATTAAACGTCAGTATAAAAATAAATTGTGGAGTCTGAATCAGATGAAATGATGTAATGTGTAAGCGTGAGTGTAAGGTAAGTACAATTTTTATATGAAATATCACCAATAATTATTGTGTAGGATAAAAACAGTACTGAATTTCATATTATGAAATTTTTATAAAAAAAATATCACCAACAATTATTGTGAAGGATAAAAAATTACCACATGAAGTGGCCTGGTCCATATCTTCTTTCTCGTCCACATTAGTGAAAATTTATGCTGTGTGTGAGAATTCCACATAATAATGTGCGTATAAACTTAAGCTAGTGTGGACGTGTCCGCTTCGTACAGGGCCCCGCAAAAAATTTCGCCGTAGCCTACACACGCGATCCGTGATTATCAGTTTTAATTCAGACATCAAAGAGATTTGTGCCGCAACATCGTTCTAGTGTAGACGTACTTTCCGTGCAAACCAAGATTGTGACGTATATAATTTCACCATGTCTGATTCAGTGATATTAATGGAGAGAAAATGTGCCGCTTTCATTGTTATGACCCATATGATTGGGAATAGAGAAGAGGAATCTACTACAACCACAGTATAGAGCTTTTGATGACCTTGAATGGATCGCTTTACGATTAATTTTACTTTTCCATAGGTGTAGGTAGCATAAGTGTTAAAATGACTTGAAAGTGTTAAATGTTTTTTTTAATATTGTAGAACAGTACACTGTTGGGTGAATAAAACAATAGTCTCATACAAAATATTTATTGGTTCACACACACACTACCCGTCTTCTTCTCTTTAATGGTATCCATTGCAAAAAAATGCTTGTAAACTATAAAAATAATAATGTTTGTCACTGGAACGTGGTGTCTAATGTTTTATTAACTGTTGTTTTGAAATTATTGTGCCTTTTTCTAGGGCTCCAACTGATTGTAAATCTACGTTTAGAAGGCCAAAATAATAATATTTTCATTAACAATAATGGGTCTTAGTCTGCTCCTTACTGAGGTACAGGATGTTGAAGCGAAAAAAATAAAATAGATTTTTGTTAATAGATCAGCTACTTTTCTACATAATGACTTGAAAATTGGGTATGAACTAGTTTTTGTCAGGGTGAACAAGAATGTGTGAGAGGATTTGAGTTAACTCGTAGATGTCGGCACATGCGCCATATGAATTAGATGAAATCAGCTACAAATTTTTCATCGCTCATTATTTTACAACTTCCTTATTCAATTTGGATATCCCCATCATTTCTGTAGAAAAAAGCTATACTTCTTTGATCTTCAAAATATTAACGATTTTCGAGATATTTGAATTTTACTAATTCACTACACTACATTTGGCGGTGGTCGACGTAGCTTTAATCTGTTACGACACAAGCATTATTAACTGGCGTACAATAAATGTGTTTTATCACGAAATTTTTATATGGTTTCATTTCAATATTATCACCAATTATCAATTACGGTTAGGTAAATGTCAACATTCCATAGCATGCTTGTGTCTTAACAGATTAATTCTACGTCGACCACCGTGAAATGTAGTGTAGTGAATTAGTAAAATTCAAATATCTCGAAAATCGTTAATATTTTGAAGATCAAAGAAGTACAGCTTTTTTCTACAGAACTATGGGGCTATCCAAATTGAATAAGGAAGTTGTAAAATAATTAGCAAGAAAAAAATTGTAGCTAATTTCATCTAATTCATATTGCGCATGTGGCGACATCTACGAGTTAACTCAAATCCTCTCACATATTCTTGTTTACACCCTTACAAAAACTAGTTCATACCCAATTTTTAAGTCATTATGTAGAAAAGTAGCTGATCTATTAACAAAAATATATTTTATTTTTTTCGCTTTAACATTCTGTACTCAGTAAGGAGCAGACTAAGACCCATTATTGTTAATGAAAATATTATTATGGCCTTCTGAACGTAGATTTACAATTTGGCCCATTACTTATGAATCACCCAGTATAGTTGTGAATAAAGGCAATTGTTAACATATGTCATTAATTATAATTTTGAGGTTAAGTGTGGAATAATATTCAACTAATATGAGACAAACATGAAGCAGCGAATACGTCACCGATTATGACGTGACGGCATTTGTCACTAATTCACAAACCAATATTTTTGACTACAAGTATTATATATTCTTGTAATTGGCTGTTGTTGTGGAATTCAAAAATATAAAGGAAAATTATGTTGTTCTATTTCAAAAAATATCAATGATGTCATGTACGCGGAAGTGGTGACGTCATTCGTACATTCAATGATAGAGTACGATACGCAATTGAAAAAAAAAATGGACCTGTGCGTTTTGATATAATAGCTCTGAACAAAATATATCAAATTAATCCTATCCTAAACGTCTTCAGTGTATAGGTGTTTTTTTCAAATCTTTTCATTCCAGCACAGGATTCTACTGCAGGAATATTTTCAATTAGTGATATATGTCACTAATAATTACCAACCTAAAATCTCACGAGATAAATATTCCTTTTTTTTCCATTAATTTTCACAAATACACTGAATCGGAAGCAGTTCTCAACATCACGGATCTAGAATATAGAAGAATTCAAGTTGATCCCTGCCTTTTATTTCAATTTCTATCATAGATCATTTTTCATTCGACATATTAGTATATTACGTTACGTGTGTGATGAGCAGCATTTTACGTGAGTGCGTAAAATGCTTTACAACACGAGCTACGTACTATACTTTACCTACGACCTACTTGTACTTGTATTTATAATCTTATTATTAATAATACTTGAACAACATCAACAATAGATATTTTCAATTCATTGTGTAACATTTGATTCCATAATATTAGTTATTATAATAATTGTTTAAAGTAGTAGTGTGTTAGCTTCCTTTGCTTGTTGAAGCATGAGAAACAACATTTACATTATTAGAGGTGCTTGGTGAATATTCATCTCTATTACTTGTACCTGCTATAGCTGATGCTATTTTGGATGAATTGTTTGTTTGATTATTCAGAGAATCATCCACATAGCCCTCAGCTGCGGTCGATGACTGCCAGCCACCGTGTCTTTCTAAATCTAATAGATCGCCACCCGCGTCAACAAGAATAGTCGCAAAATATCGAATGTTTTCATATAGTGAATTTGGAATAAAATGGCGACGACTATTGACAGTTGCTAAGAGGCTGCTAGGAAAACCGTGCGATTTAATTTACAGCTGTGCGTTCTTTTACCGTGCGTAATAGACATCATTACATTGATTGCCGACTGTGTGTTATTGACTGATTGGCGTAATTCCGTGAAATGCCTTTTCTACTCCTATACTTTGAGTTGTTAATTGAATGCCAATTTCCAGTTTCATAATGATACTCATTTTAACACTGGTTTTCATTATAAAACTGAAAAATTGACCAATAAAAATCTGGATTTTCAAATACCCAAGTAGACGACCCTTTATTTTCTGTAGAATGTTTGACAGTTTGACAGTGTTTTATGACAGTTTAAATCTTTCGCGTCAGTTTTTAAAAGAAATGTCGAGGGACCAGACCGAAAATACCTAATGACCAAGGCAAATACATATTTAAACTTATTATTTTTGTTTACAATAATTTATTACTAATATTGAAAAAGAGTAACATACTTATACGCTTTATCTCAACCGTGTGGTCCCGTGACGCAGTGGGTGAAGGCGCTGCATAAGGTTTTTCTCGATCTGTACATTCCGGGTTCGAGTCAGGGTAGTACATTTATTTTATATATTTTTTTTAAATCAAATTTCTTCGTAGAAAAAATAGTGTATGCAACTCCCATGCAATGGTTATTAATACACAAGCATTAACCGGGATACGAAACGAGCCAAAGGCGAGTTTCGTATGGCTAATTACATGATCGTTGCATAATATACTAAATATGGGGTCTACGTTACACTGATATTATAGAGCGCGTACAGGTGAACGTTTTCAAAAAACTTAAGTCTGTCAAAGAATACCCCAGATTACATTGTACGCTTGGAAAAATGTTCCGATCATTTGTCAATGGTTGTTTTCAAACATGCCTTACTTTGGATGAACAAACTGAAAGAAATGGACTCTTCAAGACTTTCAAAAATTTGCTTCAATCGACTTGCTCAGTTAGAATCTGATAATAATTCAAAGTATAATTGGGTGACGCAACTTAAAGAATTGTTTATTTATGCGCAATGTGAGTGTCTATGGGAAAATTATTTAAGTACAAATATACGCAGTTTAGATAGACTTATTCTAGACAAATTGCGAAAACGCCTGTTTGATAGTGACATGAACAAAAAGGTTGCTTCTAGTTACTCTTTACCATACTCACACTTACTAGTTGGGGAAAATAACAGTTATTTGCAAATACCCGCTCACATCTATATAACCAGAATAATAGCGCAACTTAGAACGTGTAGTAAAACATTTTTAAAATTGTCTTTTAAAGGAAATTTTTATATAATCAACAGCACTGATAATTGCACTGTCTGTAATATGGATTCCCTGGAGTCATTACATCATATGCTTTTTGAATGTCCCATTTACTACCCATTTACTCTAAGTAAAAATAGATTTTTTCACAATGTTCATAATATTGATGACCTTGTACACTATCTTGACACTAATAATACACAGAATGGATTTTTTAAACTCACTGAATTAGCTCATAGCATTATTATTATCATAAAGCTGCGAGCATTTGCACATGGTGAATGATTGACATTACCATCAAGTACACAGATATATTACACTTTTATTTTTGTATTAACTTTGTCGTAATGTATCTCTAATTATGTTAATTTCTCACTTGATATTTTGTACCGAACCCTTGTGAAAAGATTTATCTTAGACACAATAAATTTATCTATCTATCTATCTATCTAATATACTATTACCTACTACCAATATGTAATATCAAACATTACGATACTGATATGAGTTACGTAAGGGGATACTTTACCGCACTAGTTAATTGGAATGAACATGTCAAAGTTGACAGTTTGCAGAATACATCAGTCTTCAAATCGCTTATATTCTTTTTCGTATCTATTGCAGAATTAAGCGGGTACTGGGGTATGTATTGCGTTATTTGTAGCAAGTTCTATATCAGAATCCACACTTCCATGGTCGGAACTCATGTCGATAAAATTGTACCAAACTGAAGTGAACGCGTCAAAATTGACAGAAAATAAATCAACAATGAGCGCAACGCTTGCTTGTTACATGATTCTAATACATATAATTCATTTCAGGAATATTGACTAATTTTAAGTGAATGATTAACATTAGTGAGCTAAGTCTCTATACCTTCCATTTGTCTGTAGATTTGAAGTGTTTGAATTGGTGAAGAAACAACAAACAGAAGAACAACCCAACCTCTCTCAGCACGTGATACTCAAGAATAATTTGTTAAATCAACTTGACTGTTACACACAGAACTATTTGCAAGCTATGATAGAGATGAGCAAGGAGAAAGGATCAGGCCCTTTGATTGGTGGAATTAAATCAGAACTATAACATTTCCGAGCATCATCTGAATGTGAAGTAGAGTCTAGAAGTTCAAATTGCAGCGTGGAGCTCTAAGATGAAGCTTGAAATTGAATCAAATTTAAATTGGACATCACAAAGTCTGAAATTCTATAAGCTTGAAATCAATTACAAAAAAAAACATAAATAATATCTCTTAAAGCTTCAAAAAACTACCAACTATGTTTCATTTGAACTATAAATATGATGAATATTTTTTTAGTAATCTAATTTAGTGCTAACCTACAAAAGTTTAATACGGTACGTTACTGATTTGAAGTCGAATGTCAATTAAACAATATGGAACTGGGTTTGACAAGTACACGCATACAAGTGCAACTTCAAGTGAGTACTTTTTACGTGAAACGGAGTCTAATACATTTGTTGTTAAGATTCACGAAGGACTCCTAGTTTGAAAGCACTAATCCAAGCGACGTGGTTCAGATAGAACATTCAAACATCGCTTTTTCAAAACAGCCAAAAGTCGAAGAATGACTCCGATGAAATGGACAGCCCAACTTATTTTGAAGGATTTGGGCTAACAACGTATTAGCAATTCTTGAAGAACCAACTCGAATGATGACATAATAGGTGAGTATTTGCCGAAATGTATTATGAAATTCAATCAATTGTCTATGGGTGAGTGGAAGGAGTTTGTGATGGGCATGGACACTATGCCAGGAAATGCTCCGATAGAATTGATGTGTTACCCCTGTCAATATAATCAAATAGTGAACATAATTGATAAAGACAAAATATTTGTTATCTCGGGAAGTTCTACCCTCCAGCTAGAAAATCATCGCCAAAACGGGAAGGACCTATATTGAGCTATTCAGGTCCATTCCCATTGTTATTTTCCAAACACTAATTGTATAGTTTCCGTTACTTTTAGAAACAATATCACCTATAAAACAGTTGCTGATATGCCTGACCAAACCTATAAAACAGTTGCTGACATGCCTCTGATTTTATGCTACAAAGGCATATTTATCTTCGATTAGTGACATCATTGGAATACATGACGGCAATGCGGGTAGGAGGATACAGAAGGTTTCAACAATTAATATTGGCATATTTTTAAAAATGCTAGGAGGAGAGGAAGTTGCGAAAACACAGAATTTCTTTCAAGTATTCGCATTTCCTAGAGTGATTGGATGTATTTACTGCAGGTGGTGATGCTGGTAAGGTAATCAAGGAGGCTATGTCAAAGCCGTATGTGATAGTAGTCTTACATTCTCCAATATCGTTGCGCTTTGGTCAGGCTCTGTCCATGGCATTACAATATTATGGTAGGTAATGTCTATTGTTTCAAATTTTTTTCGAAAGTAAAAGGCTTTTAACGCCATCAGCAAATCCTAGAGCAAACGAACAACGTATACAGTAATGACATTTAGGTTGGAATGGATTCAATATTTTTTTTCTGAAGCTATTATAACAAAATGCTTGCAAGGTCAATTTTTATTTCCAATTGCGTATCGTACTCTACATTTTTGCGTGAATAACATCATTGTTATTTCATCAATTAGAACAGCATACTCATCTCTTTACTTCAATCATAAACTTTTATAGAAAGGATTGGACTGATAAAATACATTTAATAATCGGATTGAATGTTAAAAGTGCATGCGGTAGACTACCTGGCAATAACCAAGGTGGTTTCTAAATTCCTCCAACACTTTATTTAATGAGTCCCACCTCATGGGAAATTCTCTATTTTGAATCTTCGATATTCTTAGGCCTATTGGAGTACACTATTCAAGATAACCCTAGAAGAAGAAATGAAGAGGAGCTACATTAGGAAATCATGCTCGCCACTCTATAGATCCTCTCCTACCTATCCACCTGTAATGGGAAATAGTATCCAAATAATCACGAACTATTAGCCCATCATGTGGTAGCGCACCGTCCTGTTGGAACCATATTAAATTGCTAGGAATGTTTGGATTTTTGATGTCTGAATATAACGCGGCAATGGCTGGTATCATTTAGAGTTTGTTCAGCTATATCCTTTGCTGTTACGTCATACGTTGTCCAGCTTCATGAAATGGATGAGACGGAATTTTGTCGTCATTAACGTATTTATCATCTAAGGTCGACATACACACATACATTTTATCTGTTACTTTAGACATTTCAGTTGTCATATTTTGGAAACAATTCTTAGCATATGTCATTGATTATGATTTTGAGGTTAAGTGTAAAATAACATTCAAGTAATATAAGACATACGTGAAACAGCAGAATACGTCACCCATTATGACGTAACGGCAAAGGATGGCTGAACAAACTCTAGCACCTACTGTCAATTATCAGATGAATTTCCGGAAGTGAACAAACAGTTCACTTTATTGTACAATAATAGTATATTATTCAACGAGCACATAATGATGGCTATTATTATTCACGAAGTGAAATGGAAGTCGAATTCTATATTTGGTCCACGACTGAAAATTACCTGTTTGGGTATACATTTTTTTGTCAAACTAAAACACGTGCGTCAAAGATGGTTCATGTCCTTTTAACACATTACGTAGGAAGAAATGGAAAAAAGGCAGGTCTGTGTGATTAGTCCTAATCAAAATATAACAATGATAAACCGTTAAAATGTATAACAAACGTTACCCCTAATCTTTGACTGGAAAAAATTTTATGAGTTGATGTTCAGATTACGCGCAAACGTGACCTATCATATAGGATGCAGACATACCTTCCGTAGCGGCAATGTGTCTTGCGTCTTTTTCTACTGTCCCACTGATAGTTCTCGTCAGGTCTGTACTTTGTTGTTTTCGGTCTATTATTATTTATGAAAAGTGAATATTAATCTTATTGTTCCATTTATTTAAATAATACAAAAATATGCCCAAATACACGAAAAAACATTAGGATTTTGAAAGTTCTCAAGTATTTTCAGTTAGAAAAAGAAGCTGGTAATTTTAGAAGTTTCATAGCCTTTTCGAATTAGGGTGAATACGATCCTGATGATTTTATTTATCAAAGTCAAGGTAAGCTATAAGTCAGAAAAGCAAATAAAATAAGCGACATGCCGAAAGCCCGGATATATGTCACAAACTATGACGCATATCATATAATTATATCATTTAATTCTCATAAATCCTTAATAGCCTAATGGTTCACAGCTCTGACTTAATAAAGCGGAAAATTTTAGACATATGGGTTCGAATCCCATTCGCAGTAAAAATGTTCATTAAGGTAATAATCGCGATCAAAGTACTTTGACTTTGACATTACTCGAAAATCATCATCCAGTGTCACGCTCCTTCCTATTATGGCTCGATGATAGCTTCCTTGCAATTCATCCAAAACAAATTTTGGTTGGAGCTCCTTTGACTTCAGGAGTAAACTTTTATAATGCTTCAGGGTGTACGTTCAATTTAAATAAAACAAATAATGAGTAGACTTGTTCTATATTTGCTGTTAACTTTGTCAAAATAAAATGCAAAGAAATAAATCTCAATTATTTATATTCTGAATTCTGAACGATTTGCGATGAAATTTTATATGCACCACCTCCGTAAAGTGTCTTCATCGAACTCGCCTGTTCCTAACCTAACCTAACAAAAGGGTGTTGTTACATAACACTTTGGACGGTTACCAACTGGTTAACTATATAAAAGCTCACCATCCGATTTCCGGGGCTTCACCTATGGTCAAATCACAAAACAATTTAATTTTACTTATATCATAATTTATTCGACAACAATTGTGACAATTCTAAAGCTGACATTCGTTTGATCCACTATTTAAAATTAAAACAATTCCACAAGTAATACCCATGGAAGAATAAATGAGAGGAAACCTGCAACAGCTTACGGACTATGAAGATTTTCGAGAACTATATGAATTAGAAATGTTTCCGGGAGCCGCTAGAAATCTCAGGAGAAGAGAAAACCTGAAGTGTACTCCGACTATCAAAAGAAACGGGGATAGGTAATTTGGTCCCCGCTACCTGTGTTAATACTTTGGTAGCCAGGCACTTCGATAATCCGGCTGGTAATTTCGCCTCCAAACTAAAATATAATTATTTCTGCTTCTTGGAAATTTTTAGGAATAACAGGTGTTTGGACGGATATAAAACCCTCATATTATTATAATTTGCAATCATTTGAATTATTACTCAGTTTGAGTACGTGTGAATTGTTGTGAGAAAGCAAATTATGGAGGTGGAAATTATTAAAAGTAATCGTGGCATGGATTTACTTGTAGTTAACGGTTACAAGTTTAATTTCCACAAAAAACTGAAAACTTCAGAAGAAACTTGTTGGAAATGTACCAACAGAAAATGTAAGGCCTGTATCTATACATTAGGTGTATCAAGTGCAATATTCGTGACTAAAACTTCATCCGAACACTGTCATCTTGCGGACATTTCAACGTTAAATAGGCAAACAGTTTCTGCAGTTTGCAAGAGAAAAGCTGTTGACGATATTTCTGAAAAACCGTCGAAAATTATACGTATTGCATTGAAAGAAAATTTACCAGCGACACTAACAACCAGGGACGTCGAGTACGTTAGGAAGAATATGTATAATAGTCGACGTAAGTTTATACCAGCGCTTCCGAAAAATATTAACGATGTACATGAAATTTTGGATTCGATTGACGTGAAAACTTCGCGTGATGAACACTTTTTATTAATTGTGTGTTAAATAATATCATTGTGTTTACGTGTCTTTCAAATCTTGAAGCTCTGGGGAAAACGCAACGAATCTACGTCGACGGCACATTTGATTATTGTGCCAAATATTTCACACAAATGTTCACAATTCACGGTTTTTCACACGGACATTACATACCTTTAATGGTATGCCTTCTACCCAATAAAAAATCGAAAACATACGAAAGACTGTTTCTTTTGGTTCAAGATAAGTGCTCCAAAATTAATATTAACTTCGATTTTAAGAAAATAGTGTGTGATTTTGAAATGGCCATCCATAAAGTTCGAAAAGTTTGGCCTTCCACCCAAATCATCGGATGCAGATTTCATCTCGCCCAGGCATGGTTCCGGAAAATTGAAACTATCGACCTAGTTGTGGGATATAACGATGCGAGCAGTGATATTGGTCGGTGGTTGAAATTGACTTTTGGTCTTACTTATTTAGATCCTGATGAAGTGGGTGATTGCGTTGCGTTCGAACTATTCGAAAATAGACCAAATGACATGAGATTGGAGAAGTACGCTGATTATCTAATCGAGAATTATGTTGATGAAGAATCTCTTTTTCCACCGACAATTTGGGCCAAAAATTCGTCTGATCTCACGCGAACAACAAACGCTTGCGAACTTTTAACGATTCATTTTACAAAGAACATCCAAATATAATAACATTTCTTGAGAAATTAAATGAATTCCAAATCTAAACTTATATCAAGTTGCAAAGTTGTCATTTGAAACATTATGTTAGAGACCCTGAAATTAGAAATCGTCAAAAATTTATTGCAAACCTTATAGAAAAATACAAAAACTCTGAAATAGATAGAACTCATTTTTTAACATGTATTTCATTTAAATGTGTAAAATTTTTAAATTCTCATTTGTGTAAAAATTATTTATATGTTCATGCCATAGAGTTGAAATTAAAACCTTCAAACTATTTTCATGTTTTGATTTTTATTTCTTCTTTGAACCGAAAGCATATACCTGATTGCGGGGACGGAATTACTTGTAGGGAATTTATACCTGTCAGCCATGGGGACCAAATTACCTTTTGAAATTTCGTGACGTCATTTTGGGGACCAAATTACCAACTCCGAAAGAAACGGTGCTTCCCTTTTGCTTTGGTGTAACGCACTAGAAGTCCTTTTATTTTCTAATATATGGCAGTTTTTTTAATCAATTGTAGCAACTGATTCTTTCCACTTTTCGTGATGTTTGTGGTCCGCTTAAAACCGCCTTTATTATTAGGGTCCAAAACACAATACTATTTTAAATATATTTTTTCAATGTGTGACTATGAACTTACCCATATTCAAAATAAAATTGAAGTACCCAACTATAAATTAAGAAAGAAAGAAAGGAACAGAATGAAAATATCTTTTTGAAAAAAAAGGGAAATTACTAGACTATTGTTATTGTTATCATTGTAATATCAATCTTGTGTTAAGTAACTTATGTATGTGTATGTGTGTGTTTTGGGGTGACATTCACTGAGACCTAAAAGATCTATTGTGCCCCCTTACTTCTACTCAGTTTCTGAGGAGAGTCTCAGAAACTAGTAGTTCCTTCAGTCCTATTTCCTGGAGGAATTTTGGGATGTCTGCAGGCTACAACTTAGGCAAATGTTCCTCTTCTATCCAGTAATCTCCTAGGTGCTGTGCTCTAGGATTCTGAAGTGCTGTGCAGTTGGAAAGTATGTGGATGGAGGTTTCTTCTTCCATTCCACAAAATCTGCATCCTTCTTCCTCCACCATTTTGAGCTTTTTCAGGTGCCCATTCAGGCGACAATGTCCCGTTAGGATCCATGTTAAATCTTTTAGCGCAGTTTTACTTTGACTTATGCATTCTTTTGATCTCAACAGGTTGTAGGCACCCAGAAGAGTCTTTAATTGTATAAGCCCCACTAGATCTTTCCAATGGTCAGATCTTCTCTTTTTCTCGGCCTCACTTATTTCTCCCAATATTACATTGGGGCTGATTCCGCAAAAGGGTTCAGGCCCTAGTTCATTGAGTTTGTCTAGGCATTCCCACACCATTTTGGAACTGATTACACAAGAGCTCAGTGCCTTAATGGCTGCTTGACTATCCGACATTATGATAATCCTTTGTCTTCTGTATCCTTTATCAATATTGAACTGGGCGCACTTTCTTATGGCGTGGATTTCCGCTTGGAAGATACTTGGGGTTTTTCACAAACTTTCAGAGTGTTTGGCTCCTGGCCCGAACACTCCTATACCAGTTCCTTCTATTGCTTTTGAGCCGTCTGTGTACCATTGAATGGCATTCTTTCCAAGTCTGGTAATGGTATTTGGATCCCATTCCTTCTTGCTGCTCATTTCCGTCAAGAATTTCTTTGAAAAGTTATACTTTTTCATCATACCGTCTTGTGGCATGTCCCAGGTTGTCTGATTTCTAAGAAGTGAGGAGGTGGTTTTTTTTAAATGATTCCCCCTCTACTTAGTCTGTATCTTGTTCTTTCTGCAACACTTTCCACCACCATATGTAGAGGGGTGAGGTTGAGAATCACTTCCATGGCTGCCGTTGGGCATGTTCTCATTGCTCCTGTAATGCATATACAGGCTAGTTTTTGAATTTTGGAGAGGTTTTCTCTTGTCGTCAATAGGCTAGTTCTACCACTCCACGCAATGGCTCCATAAGTGATGATTGGTCTCACTATGGCAGTGTACATCCAGCTGAGGATTTTTGGTAACTTAAGATGAAATATTAAAAAATGTACCATAAATGTTATTTTGCAATAAAAATGAAATTATAGTAATTTTGAATATGCTGCCAAAAACTGTAAAATTACAGGATTCGCTGTTAGCGAAGCTCACAACCATCTGATTTGTGTTAGCGGTACTGACGGGACCGGACCATCAAGGTGGCGCCACCCGTATGAAAACAGGGCGCCACGAGTCAGTTTCCCACCTGTAAGTATTTTCTTATTTATGAGCTAACCGTCACTCGACACAAAACCAAATATAAGTAACTAATAAGCTACTAGATTTTCCCGATGTTGTCAAGCCCACGAGAGCGGTTCCATCATTTTTCAGGCCCTCCTATAATAAGAGAGTTAAATTGGAGAGAAAATCTAATCAACTGATGTCTTGATTCCTAGCCACCTACCTGAACTGATAGGTCATCAACTTGTAACCTTGGAAAATTCTAGGGTGGTGGAAAAAATTTGGAATTGTTGAGAACAAGATACCAATTTTCAAGAGTTATAACTGACGCAATGTTGACCCAGTTCGTTGACCTGAGGAACCTTTGTTTTCTTGTCCACCTTGTAGCAATACAAATCAACCCATGATACCTTCCGTAGAAGATGTACTATATAAATATGCATTTATATCTCAATCGGAAAACATGAGTTTCTTGTCTACAACCGCTTAGAATTATTTATACACGTCTTATTTCAAGCACCATTTAAGTAGTTATGATACCCATAGGAAAAAATCACATTACAATGAAAAATGGCTGAGTCATATACGTCACTTGTTTAACAGTGCATTACAGTATATATTTTGAGTTAAATCTCCTACGACATAATTATACGATCGAGTCGACATTGAAACCTCACCCACGATTTGTCTTTCACTAGTTGTTATTAAAACACACTAGAGTAATTTATATAACATCCTTCCGCTGTTTGACCTATTTATTCCGAATGGGTTGAGTACCCAATAATAATTCAATAACGCAATAATGATTGGAATAATTAGCAGTATGATTAACTGTATGTGATACAATGACTCTTGGAATCAAATAACAGGTAAAACTGAATAACTCAGTTAGATAGACCTACCTATTCAACTCCCATAACTTGTTGTACAGTACACCAAAATCCACTCAAAATTTAAATGCATTTATATTGGGCACAAGCAAACACTTAAGCCAGTTACTGGGTAACTTAAACTGAAATCGTTTGCAGTTTTATTCATCCTGTCGCACACTCGATATTACTCAATGTATTCACTCCATGAAAATCGGGCTTTTTTCGAGATATTTTATTCCGAAATATTAAGGAATGCCCAGGAATTTATCCAGTCAAATCTCTTATCATTGAAAGCTTTAGCATTTTGAAAATAAAAGGGTGAGGAAAACACATCGGGTTATTGACACCCGGCAGAATGTTCTCTAAGCGTGCTAAATCTTTCCTATGGTCAAATCTTCTGTTTATTTCGGCCTCCAATATCACATTATGGCTAATAACGTTGCGGCCCCAAAAGGGTGTTTTAGTCTTCCCCTCTTTGCTGGTTCATCTTCTATTCAATTTAATAAGCATGCATGTAATGCATATCGTAATGAAATAAAATGTGTGGAATTGAGATTGTATCCCAATGCTTCTGAGAGATGGACGGCCGTAGTGAGACCAATCATACTACTGGAGCCCTTTCAACGGCGGCTATGGAAGTAGTTCTAGATTTAATGTCCGTACATACTACATAAATTATGATGGTGGAAAATGTTGCAGGAAGTACAATATATAAACTTAGTGGATATAAAATCACCATCTGAAAAACCCTACCCCGCATTTTAGAAATGGAAATCCTGGGACTAGAATGATAGAAAGTGTAATGGTTAACAGATCACTCAAAAACAATAAAAGTATTTAAGATAGAAGTGTGCGAGAAGGAGACCAAACACAATGGAAGTTCAGGAAAATCTCCAAGCATTTTTCGAACGGTAATTTACTACATGGGAGAGTGGATCCAGTGCCATATGGATGAAAAATATAAATGGACAAGAATTATTTTAATATAAGATAGTGAATAAGCCAATAAGGTACTGAGTTCTTGTACTATAAGTTTCAATGTGAAATTGGAATGTCTGGAAGGGATTTCAATAGACTCGACAACAACAACATAGCTTACCTACTGAGGGTTACAGAACATATAGAAATAAAGGAAAATGTAGCAGCTGATAAACTATCAGAAAGACTGAAAAACCTTGATAATTTGATTAATGATTGATTTAGCACAACCAGTCGGAGGTTAAAAGCGTCGGCACCTCAGCTTTGGGACTTTTTGTTATTTTGGTTGTACTCCTTATGTGAAGAGACTAGTGGCCCTTATCATAGATTTTTCATTATAGAGGGCGTGAGCTACTTTACTTTTTTTAATTCAAAATTTCAAGTGAATTCAAACATTATTCAATTTTATAGCAGAACGGAACCGTTGAAAGTGATAACCTATTGATTCATTACCTAAAGTTGCTATCAAAACAGCTTTCAAGACATATTCATTTAAAATTGCATAACAATGTTCCCAGTAGTTCCGGCAAAATCGTGAAAAATGTGTATATGTACATTTTTTTCCTTCAAAGCTCTTTATCTTGAATACGGATACCCTTCCGAAATTTTTTTAGCGAGCAAACCGAAATTATTTTTCAGTTTATTAACTGTCCTAGAGACGGGATCCCTTTTTCAATCACCCTGTATATGCGTGACTGGTCAGTAATCCTGTCACTTTCCTGATCTGGCCCCAGCTGGGGTTTAATTTTGTAACTATTGAGTTACTTCATTTGTTATTTTTCTAAATAGCTTTCTACTTAGGTATATGAAACTATCGATAAAAATTTGAAACGCTGATATTCCTGAAATGAGAGAATGAAATTGGATATTCGAAATACTGATTTTTTAAAATGAGAAGTTATAGTGGGTACTGCATTTTTTGAATATGTCAAACTTATGTAACGACAGAATATAGTGAAAAATGGAGTTCAAAAAACAGAAATGTGATGATATTGTTATATTTGTTATAATATAGCATCAATAGAAATCAATAGAATTGAAACACATGACTTAAGAATATTTATAACCAGCAAGTTTATTTCATTATAGTATCAGAGCGTGGTTGTGGGAATGAAGTGTAATAAAAAGAATACCTCAAGGTTAGAATAAAACCACGTGTAAAATTTTTGATAAGTTGAAAACTGATAAAAATGCAATAAGAGTAATGACAAATGGACAAATTGGTAGTACTGATGTTTGAGAGCCATTACACGTGGGACTGATGTCAGTCCTGATGATCAGTTGTGTTGGTATGCGAAGCAAAACTGATGCCTTTCACAAGCTACGTATGACACAATTTTAAAAATGTATTTGAAGCGTAAGGACCAGCGTGTGGTTGCCGCTTTGTGCGTTAAACGATTAATAGATCGAAGAGCAGCAAGGAAATCAGAACAATGTGGGTGCATCCATTTTGTGGAAAAGGTTTCTCCGAAGTGCGTTTAGAATGCTCCATTCAACTTTAAGTAGCGACGAACAGCAGTTTCATAACTATAGTCAATCGGAACGTTTTATGAACTGCACACGTACATTGATGTTGAAGCTCATGGAAAATTTGCTGATTCTAATAAATTTGTTAACAGATAATTTTGGAAAAAGGTGCAACAAAATTTAATAAACCTTCCAGAAGATGCTTTGGTTCCAGAAAGTAATAGGCCATTACCTTTTGTACTCATTGGAGATAATGCGTATCCATTCTCTCCAAATTCAATGCGTACTTAAACTAGGAGAAATATCAAGTACAGAAAGAAAATTCTCAACTATAGGCTTACACGAGCGAGACGATTTATTGGATGTGTCTTTGGTCTTTTGACCAACAAGTGGCGTATTTTCCTTAATGTTTCTCTTCGCTTTTGCAATAAAATGATTGAAGCACGTTGTGTCTTGTACAATTTTGTATGTATGTATCAATTTCAACACACCTTGTCAGTGTCACGATTTTTGTAATTTTCATCTGAAGTATCCCAAATACATATATTTTCTTCAATAAGACTTTTAGAATTTCCGTATCTATACGTAACTCATTTTTCGCCATCGTTCTTGCCGTGAAAGTAGACAATACAACAGTGTGATTGAACCAGGATTTTATACCCAACTGACCATCAGGATACGTGCGTTAAACCGCATGTAGGTACAATAGTCCCATCTGATGCGTAGTATACGCAGTGCGCACGGGCTCGCCGTATGCCCTTGCTGACGAATCTACGGACTGACGATGTACATGTGAAATGTCGTATTACATATATAATGGCCCCTGCTAATGATCAGGACTAACCATCAGTCCCATGTGTAACGGCTCTGAAGAAAGCGGATGTGATTAGTGTAAATTTGAATTGAACTTTTTTTTCGAAAATAAAGCATGTGAGGTATATAAGATACATGCACCAGGCCGACTACAATAAGTGAAAGAGAATAGATGCGGAGAGGAACTTGGAGCTGAAAATAACATAGGAAGAGCAAATATTAAGAAATTGGACAATACTTGCCAAGTTGAAAGTAGTGCATTGAAGTTACTGATGTAAATAAAAACGAACAAAAAAGGAAATCACAGTCAGTATTTTAATGATTCATTGAAATCAATAATGAGTTGACGAATGCTGGAGAATATGTTAATTAAAATGATCAACCAAACTATGTATTACTCACTCTTCCTGAAAATGTATCACACATCTATGGAAACTAATTCAATATTAGAGCCAGCTGACTACCCAGAAACACAATGAGTTTGTGAATAGTTTCATATATCGTTTGCAGAGAATTATCTCAGACGATTTCGAAATATAGGTATATGAATGAATACATCTTGCGAATTTTGAAATATTTATATTGTACACGTTCTTATTAGGTAGCTATTTTATAATATCAATTATTAAGAGTAAGTAATAGTGAAGCTTGCACGACGAAGCCGTAGGCCGAGGCGTGTAATCACATAATATTAATGAAATTGGGTAGTAAATCGTACGATTGAAGGAGGGAAAATGTGGAAGTTGGACAATATTAATGATGAAATGATCGAGCCAATCATTGTAAATATTGGTTGCGACAGATCATCTTCTGATTACAATTCTAATTTTAATAGGTGAGGAGCATCTCTGCTCAAAATAGTGAGTTTTTATTGGAATTATTATTCATGAACGTAAAGTTGCTCAAGAAGTTAAACCCTTATACCCATACAATGCGTTTCATAGGTATGGAATAGATTCAATTGTAGCGTTATTATGTACTTCGTCAGAAAAACCTAAAACAGATCGATTTCAATTCTCAAATTGACAATTTACGGTATGGAAATATTGTACCCTTCCAGTTCCTTCTCTGAATAATAAGCACCACCTCGAAAATTTTAAATAAAAAGGGGATTGTGTGGCACCTAGTTGAAAAGGGATTTCAATTCCCTGTTCAGCAATATGGAGGTTTTGTCAATTCGATGCAATAAAAAATTGATTCTCAAGATGTGAAATTTCAATTGTGTCCCTATCACAAAATTTCACGTAGAATGAAAATAATAATGTCGCATGATATTTATATTGTACTTCACAATTAAATTGAATGCTCAATTCGCCACCATCCACCTAACAATAACCGAGGCGATTTTGGAATTCTCGTACATTTTGTATGACCTCACGGGTTATTTTGTTAATTTCATTCGTTATCCTTTTAAATCAGCAATATTGTCTGGTCTATTGGATTATACTTGAGAAATAATCTTAGAATATACTGAAATATCAGTCAAAAAGCCAAACAAACAATTGACAGGAGTCTAGTAGGCTTCTGTCATTTAGGTATTACTAAAAGGTGCCAGTACTTATAACATTTGTGCGCGTATTGAATTTAATTATGGCTTATTTGTGCGAGACTCAATGGTAAGACATTTTAATTTTGATTGGTTGTGGTAATAAAACAAGAACTCAAAAGAAGGTTTGTGACATTTTCAATAAAAAATACCCTGGGCAACACGTTTCGCAATCTACAATTAGCAAGATTGAAAAAAAGTTTCGTGAAACTGGACATGTGAAAAATATTGAAAAACTAGGTAAAAATGTTCAATTTACTGATAAAAGGAATTGGATGTACTTCTAGAAATGAGGAGAATCTGCATAGGATATCTCGAGAACTTACCGCCGACAATGATGTCAGTAAATCATCTATTTCGAGAGTTTTGCATATAGAAAAATACCACCTTCACAAAGATCAGTTGGTTCAGGAGTTGAGTGAAGATGATCCTGATAGAAGGTGAAAATTCTGTGGATTGATGATGGACACAATGAGCGCAGATTTGCAGTTCATAAACAAAATAGTTTTTTTCTACGACCATGCGTTTTAACCCACTTTCCCGCACGCATTTTAGTTTTGAAAGTGTCACTTTCCCGCACTAGTTTGAACTGAATTTATTCCATACATGGGGACCTCATTGTATAACCAGTATTGATCAATGTTCTAAATATACTGCGTGGAAGAATAAAAAAAAATTCACTTTTACCTTCAGCTGTAAGGAAGTTATAAGAGGAAAATATAGGTATATACCCGATATATTCATGCAAATGTTATTTCATACGAAAATACTTAAGGTATAACTCCAATGAATATTTTAACAGTCTACCTAAGGACGTGATTGAGAATTCTTTATTATTTTAATACTCTTCGATCATAAAAATATAATATAGACTAGGACAAGTATTTATTAAGTATAGATATAACAAGTCAACTAGCTTGGTAAAACCCGGGTAGGGAGTAGCCGAGTACAGGTTCTTTTATAGGTGAAGGAAATTGAGCATGATTAGAGCAATCTTGGTAGAACATAATTGAGCACATAAAACTTATTTAATGGAAAGCCATACCCATGAATTCGCAAATAAAATCGTCGACCTCCCTATTAAAATTGTATTGGCTTGTAACAACAAAGAAAATAGAAAGACATCACAGAATATGGAGAAGTGATATATTTTATTCGAATAATCTGAAATATTGTTTTCCGGTGTATCGGTCCATATGATTGAGCTGTTCAATAATTAAGAGCCTCTGGTAAACATAGTGGGTCTGTACATACTCCTATGGGAAATATGAAGTAACTATATCAAAATGTGCCTGAACGAAGCAATGGAAGCCATACTCAGTATTCCACCAATTGCTCCGCTTGTTAAGGTGGAAGCGAGAATGACTGCATACAACCTGAAATGTATTGAGAATTTGCAAGGAGCCAACACTCACAGTAATTTCAGAAAAGCAAATGTTACCACAAACTCTCTTCTTTGCATAAAAAATGATAAAGGGTGGGCCACAATTAAAGACCATCAGCCATAAAATATACAGCTGAACTGGAGTGGGTTTGAGACTCATAGTCAGAGTGGAATATTGGTGTAGTACGCTAAGAGATCTTGAACTTAAGAGGACCCCGGGGCACAAGGGTATTGTGGGCAATGGAATACTTTATGGATACTTTAGCGAAGCAATTATTTGCCAAAATAATTATATAACGTGACAATATTTTATACAGAATATAAGAATTCCTCATTAAACAATACATGAGGAATTGTACATTGACATGTGAAGTAACTTCCAAATGACTCACAGCATAATTGGAAAATCAACAAAACACACGTGCGTTTGATATGATTTTTTCAAATATTTGAAGCTTTTGTTGGTAATCATATACAGCGTGAACACGAATAGGGTATCCTTTAGGAAAAAATTATAAATAATTCTCAATTGTCATTATATAAATATTTGACAAAAATGTTAACTATTCAAGAATTATAATTGCTATCAAAAATAACAATACAAAATAATATTGTAAGAAACACTGAGTAAACAAAAAAAATCTATTCAATATATCCTCCCCCAGCTTCAAAACATCTCTCAATTCTCTTTCTAAATCCTTTGTTAGTTTTCCGCAGCATTTTTGGGGTAATTTCGTTAACGGCATCAATGATCGTTCCAAGTCTTCAATATTATGGTTTCAATTATTTGAGTCAGCTCTTTGCTTAACGTACGCCTTTTCCAATTTCTTTTTGTTTTGAACAGATCCTGTCTCATCAAACTGCCTTATAAACTTTTCCAATCCACACCGCGTAATGGGTACATTTGGATATTTTTCGTGAAATTTTGCAATTGCAATTTTGCCAGTAATCATACAAAACTACCCCAATACCACCATAAAACTTGATGAGATATACTCTCTGTTGAATACATTTTTTGTCAAATATTCATTTAAGGATGATAATTTGAAAATTATTCATAAAAATTGACAGATACACTTGAAACTGGCTATAAAATAAGACGGGTCTTGGAAAACCTGAGTTTTATTTCATTGCATGGGGTTTTGAACCAAGCAAAACTTTTTATCAGGAATAACAATTTTCACTAAAACTAGTATTCAGACATTTTCCACCTATAGGATACACCATCCGTGGATGAAGTATTTACATACCTATTTCTGGTTCCTCAAACAGAGGATAGAAAACCTTCTAGCTTTCTGTCGATAATAATTTCATTCATTCATTAAAAAGAATTGGAAGGGTAACGTATACCAATTTCAATATGCTCTTTTCATCGAAGATCTGTATATTTTTAATGTATCTAACACTTGTATTAGCGCGTAGATATATATAATTTTCCTTCCCTCCACTCCAAAAGTCTCCGACTCCTAGTTTCAGATTTTCGAGTTTTAGGGCTAATTTTTAACAATAAATGTCACAATAAGTTAAATGAGCTGAAATATATCCGATTATTTAATCAAGACACATGAAACTAAAATATTCTCAGCACGCCGCTCCTGCACAAATTGATAACTTACAACTCTTATTCAAAAAGTCCCATACAATATAACAAAGTATTCGTATACAAAACGTAAACCAATAAACTTCAACAGTGAAGAGCAGCTAGTGTAGTAGAGATCCCTTCCAATAATCGAGTGAAGTATATAATATTAGAAGGGGGTTCTGCCGATTTCTGGAAAAACCTACCTGTGTCTTTCCGCAAAAGGTCGCGGGAGGATAACAATATAATCATTTTCGGATTACGCGGAGGACATTCTCATCCCAGAGGCATAGGATTTTAATTTATAAACAAAACAATCACTAGATACAATTAAGCGGATGACACCATAATCCCAAAAAGAATGAAATAGTAACAAACCTGGAGACTGTTTTTGAAAATCGCCTAATTGTATGGTCCCACTTGCTAATGATACGATAATCCCTCTTTCGGGGATGCTTCAAGTATTGTAGTTTTGCGGAATTTGACGTTAGCCTCAGCGGGCATCAATTCTCCCACTAACTATTTGCACTCCTTTGAAAATTTTCGCTCTCATAAATCCCTACATTTCATAAGAGGATAGTAGGACCCACTGCCAGGTTAAACGCTTTAAGGTCGACAAAGGTTCGGAAAGAAAAACAGCGAGAACGTCCGCTTAGTAGCGTTGAGAGAATTTGATTCTAGACACAGGATAACGTCAAGTGTTCCACTTTCAAGCTACAGTAGTTTTCGAAAAAAAAACTGTCTGTCAATTTTCAGAGCTGAATACTAATTTTAATAATTTAAGCAAATCTCAGCTTCGAAAAATATTATTTATGAAAAAGTTTCAATTTTTGGAATTTGGAAATGTACAGCAAATTTGAGTAGTTCCAGATATTATTCGAGAATCCTATTAAACCTGATAGGGACAACTAGTCTGTCCACAAAAATTATAATTTCAAATTACATTGTATAAGATAACCCAGTAGCTTTTGCCAGGACATCAATAAAAAAACACCTGATTTGAGCATAAATTTTATTTAACATATTCGTTATAGAACATTCAAAATATGGCATTCTACATTATACATAATACGATTTATCAAATTATCTATAGGTAACAACAGCACAAATAATTTATTTTACAAAAGACTTAATTCTATGAGGCAAGGCGTTCAACGTTCAGTTCATGTTGTATTATTTACATTTACATATACATATAATGTTATAAGTTATATTCTCATAGAGTGATTAAAGTAGATCTCAGAACACGACATATCTGTCAGTATATTTAAAATACCCTTATGATGTTTTCAAAACATTACGTTATGACAGTTTGGTTAGTTTGTAGTGGAAGGAGTTTTGATTGTCATGCAAACTTTTGTCCAATGAATATTTATAACATGATTGATTATTCACATACCATATTATATCAGGACAAAAAACACTTCCAGGATATGTTCTGACCTAACCTGCTACATGCTTCAGAGACATTAAAAAAAACCTACAATTATGGAATGTTCAATATCCCAATAATACATCAACTATTGCATTATTCGAATTGATAAAGAAGAATTGTGGAATATTTCCAAAATTATTATTAGTCTGTCCATCAGAAAGCTTCAATCCTCTCCAGCCAAATACATTTTTGCGACTGTTTAATAGGCCAGACAATAGGGGTAACAACTACAAGTAATTAGCAATACGGCTGAAGTATGTAGATTAACATAAAAAAAATTTTACCAGTCTATCGATTTCCCAAATTAGAAAAAAAATCAAAAAACTTTTTTTTTCCAAATTTTCCAATATTTCACGCTGGGAGAAAGGCAAAGGAAAATAAAAAATACCAACGTGTAAAGGGAGTGTTTTGCAACAAAAAAAGTCCCTCCCGCTTCTTTCGTCCGAGCTATGGTTTGTCCAGAAAAATTGGGCAAACTAAGTATGTGCTCCGCATCCGCGCGACTCTATTTACTGAAGTGCGTCGGAGTACATTATAAACTATTGTACAGTTATAATGTAGATACAAATAATTGTGATACGGCGATTTGAACAGGAAAGTGTCGGCTTCAAGAAGGCATTTTTTTTGTTATAGCACATATCATTTTTAGCAAATTACTTATATATAATATAAATATAATATTTTAATGAAAAACCAAGTAGGTATCAACAGTAAAAACACAAGAGCTTTTTTTTATCGGATAAATTTCTCACTGCAACGAAACAGTTTTGCCAATCACTAATTTTATCTAATGTCAGTTTTTCGAGCAAATTTAGTGATTGGCAAAACTTTGAGTCAAAGAGAAATTTATCTGATAAAAGAAAAGCTCGAGTGTTTTTGGGCAAGACAAATTAACGACAGAATATATGGATGAACGAGAACAATAATTATCTTTATTAATACAATAGACTACACAATACTAATTGACAGTTTTTGCAGTTTTGCCAACACTTAATTGCTGTGAAATTATAAATAACCAAACTTGCTACTCATTGTCATTGTGTGAAAGTGACGTCCGCTTACTGGATATTGAGGAGGAAAAGTTTTTATCCGAAAAAGGATGTAAGTACCTTTTTTATCGATGTCAAAGTGACAATAACATTTCCAGGTATATGACATTTTAACATTGGAGTTAATTTATCCCAATAAAAAATATATTATTTAATAAAACTGTTATTTAGGAGGTCTGTTCCATAGATAAAATTGACAGATAATCAATTTTTCCTAATTACGAAGTACGGCACTTTTCATTATTTCGTAAATATTGGGAATCTTGAATTTATAAGAAAATGAATATATTAAATACTGTAACTTTGATAAAACTGGAGTAATTCCAATGGGGTTTGCGTAGAAATGTTGGGAAAACTTCTAGGATCAAGAATATATAATTACAAAATTAATTAATTCACATACATTTTTGGATTCAATGATTTTTTGTATTATAAGCGAAAATAGAAATTTATATAGATTCGGGTTTTTTCAAAATAAATGTATTATAAAGATTAATATTCAACGAACAAAATGTATATAGTGAAAATGTATGAGAGATAATTAATATATAATTTTAAGATATAATTTTTTTCATACCTTTTCCAATAAATATATGTAAAAATTAATTAATCACCTTTTCTTTATTATTTACAACCTAAACTTTCACCAAAGATTAGAAAACAATTCTGATTAAATATTTATATTTTCTTCCGCCGTGCAGCAGAGTCGCGCGGATGCGGAGCACATACTTAGTTTTTCGAGTTTTTTGCGGACAAACCATTGATCGTACGAAAAAAAACGCAGGAAATCTTTTCTATTTCAAAACACTTTCCCTACACGTTGGTATTTTTTTTCCTCCACCTTCCTCCCAGCGTGAAATATTGAAAAAATTGGAAAGGAAAAAGTTTTTTGTATTTTTTTTTAAATTTGGGAAATCGATAGACTGGTAAACTTTTTTTCATATCAATCTACATACTTCAAGGTACTTATGGAAAAAAATCAGCCGTATTGCTAATTACTTGTACTTTTGGTCTAAAATGACTCATACCGACTGGCCTATATTTACTCCAGCCAAATAACACTTTCACAAAGAGAAAATTGTTAACAGGATGGGATCAGTTGGAAATGGTGAAGAGGCGTGAAATAAACGTAGAAAAAGTAAATGCGTGAGCAGGGGTGTTTACAAATATATTTGGGGGGTGAAATTTTTAATTATTGCGATTTCCGGCGGAAGTTGACGTCGAAGAGAAAAGTGTACAACAGAAAAGTGGTACCTAGATCATAGAAAGGTCTACAGGTTTTGTCTCGATAATTTTTTCATATAACCTAAAAATCTCCGGGATTTCATCTACACAATAATAATTTCATTTTGACGAAACTTGGTTGGAGTATACTTTTATGTATCCGAAAAGTCCACAAATTTTCTCAGATAAAAATATCGAGATAATCACGTTTTCCGGCCCAAAAAAATATTTCTCAAATTGAAATTCTCGGGAAAATTGTCTAAGAGACTTCATTCATGTCGCCATTTTTTCGTCTTGGGTTATACTTTCTTGTAGAATATTAAAAATATACAGTCTCTATTTAGAAACATACTCAAAAATTGGAAAAATCCAAAATTTTATTCTGCAACCATCTTTTTTTTTACTGAATGTTAATAATTTGTTTAAATTTTCAAATAATTCTCAAAAACCAATTGCACTATTCAATTGTACGGAAAAAAAATATCCTTAGGCTAAACTGAATTAAAAAAAAACTCAAACGGACTACAGCGACGCGTCACGACAACTTCATAATTGTGATTGATAGTGGTCGGAGGTCGTGGTTTTATTAATAATGCGATAGAACTAAAGCAGTACCCAGACGAACGACTTCTTGTAGTTGATCTCAGCGATGGTCGCTACCTGTGGACAGTATCACCCTCAAAATTGTCGTTGTTGGTGGTTCAATGCAAAACACATAGACGACAGACCGCCTTCGCAATGCGACAACTGGCCACACCTTGTTTCTCCATACTGAAAACACTACCGAACACCATTGTCGTTAATTGAAGTCGTCTTCAACGACAGATGACAACACCAAAAACACAAACTAGTCGCGTCGCTGTGATCCTTCTGGTCTGAGTTAAGCCACAACCACATTTATGAAGTTGTCGTGACGCGTCGCTGTGGTCCGTCTGGTTTTAGCCTCAGTGTTATTATTTGATGCAAAACTTTTTTGAATATTCACTTTAGCAATTAGTAAATTGATGAAACTACATCAATCGAGGTTTTTTAAATACGTTTGTGAATTGATGATCTATCTTTTCAATATTGCTTTGTAAGTTTATTATTTCCTTCTACTTCTTCAATATCGCTCGGATAACCTGAGGATTCTTCTGATAATTGATTTTCAGTGATTAAGCAAAGGCCCGGCTGCTCCTTTTCAGCAGAATTATCTCCAGATTCATCGAAATCTTCTGAAACGCAGCAAGAGAATTTTCCAATTATCGACAATAACTTCTTTCCACCCCCACTTTATTGTCCAGTTTGAATGTTGACTTTGCAGTTGATTCCATGTACAATTGGAATCTTAATTCATTCAGAGATAATTCTGGTTTGCCTTTGTATGATGTTATTAATCTAATCTGTTATGATCTACCACTTTTCTGTTCTACACTTGTCTCTCCGACGTCAACTTTCGCCGGAAATCGCAATAATACAAAATTCCACCTCTTTTTACCCCCCAAATATATCAGAAAACACCCCTGCTCACGCATTTATTTTTTCTACGTTTGTTATACGCCTCTCCACCATTTCCAACTATTCCCTGTTAACAAGTTTGTTCTTTTTTTACTTCAAAGTAAGCTAATTCGACTAGTATAATTTGCCGATAACACTTCAGAATTGGAGATATTTCAATATTCTACAAAAATCTATCTTTTGATGGAATAGGCAATTATCAACAGTAATTATACAAGTGATGATAATTTTTTGATAATTTTAACTAGATGCACGAATCTTTGTTGCTATGGAAATCTCACAAGTGGACGAAGTCCACAAGTGGGATTTCCTAATAGCTATAAAGACGAGTGCTAATCTAATTAAAATTATATAAAAAAAATTATGATTGATTATTTTTTAAACTATTCAGCAAAATCTTCAGCGAATAATGTAAGTATCTTTTCCTACGAGCGGGCGGAAAATTCAATTTCCCACACACATTTTAGTATGGGAAATTAATTTTCCCGCACCGTGTGGAAATAATTTTCCGCACCGTGTGGAAACAAAGAGCAACAGATCCAAAATTACAGCCATTCAACAAGCAACTAGCATCTGCTATAAATTCAAGTAATACAAATAATTGTAATTTTACAATAAATTATAATATGAATAATCAGGTATTAGATTATGACATGTGACTATTATTGTTAATAATATTTTACTTTATGTTTACTTTATCAATATTCTAATAAAATATATTTCTGAATAAACTATGAGCACTTATAATCAGATAAAAATATCTCAACTTTTGATTAGCTTTGTTGACTTTCCTCTCGCTCGTAGAAAAACTATTGTACCCAACACTTGCGGAAAATGTTTTTCCGCACTCGGCTGCTTCACCGAACTCCGCTATGCGTCGTTCGGTGAACGGTAGACTCGTGCGGAAAAATTATTTTCCGCACTTGTTAGGTAAATAGCTATTATTAAACAGGTTAACTGACAGCAAATTTTCAACGTCAAATAAAACTGATACTGACAAATATCCGGTACCCAATGGCTTACGCATTCATTCAAACTTAGATCCAATCAAACAGCGTGAAAAAATTATCACGTATAATCTCCCTAGAGCACGAATTATGTTTGGTAAATTTTCCCAAATTGCGAA
Source organism: Galerucella pusilla (assembly GCA_910591695.1). NCBI lineage: Eukaryota > Metazoa > Arthropoda > Insecta > Coleoptera > Chrysomelidae > Galerucella > Galerucella pusilla. The sequence goes on from CAJUYI010000784.1 coordinate 127,930, forward strand.
TTTCCATAATTCGCGACTAAGGAAAATTTCCGAAATATCAATAAAATTATTCAAGCTCTAGGGAGATTTGGTAAGGAAATTTTACACCAAAACTTTTTTAAATAGAAATTAAATTGGTAATAAAACTATTTTCATTGCCAATGAACTACATCGGCGGCACCTTCATTTATTTACCTCGGATTTGATGTCAAATATTGTAATTTCCCTACGCTCTAGTAAAACAAGTTTCAAATAATAATCTGACATGAATATTAGTCTTTATACTTCTCCTAATTTCATCATACTAGAAACAAGGGAAAGTATTGAAAAAATTTAAAAATCGTAACGGATAAAAAAAAATGATAATTTTTTACCCTTGTCAAAATCTGACATTTTGGTGGTTTTAATCAATAGCAATACATTATTTCAGCCAATTATTCAGTATTATACTGATTATTTTTTTCGTATTAGTTTTAACCAATCAGAACGATCAATTCAGTTGTTATCCCGT
>CAJUYI010000784.1:133419-159554 GCA_910591695.1 Galerucella pusilla
TTGCCAGAAACGTCTAATTAACGCTCATCGTGAAAAGCCCTGTATATTATTAATTTTCTGCACAGTTGAGAGAATGGAAACGTAGGCCATATCGGTTAACTGAACTTATATAATTTCATATACATCCTAGAGCGTATATGAAAATCACCAATCAGCATTCGCGTTTAGTACTCGTCACTCATCTTTTTTCAATTTAAAGAAACGTCAAAATAACTTGTCAAAAAAGTCTCTCTCAGAGGTACTGGATCAAGAATATTGGTCGTATAGATTTAGAAAAAAAAACATGATAAAAGTCGCCAAGAGAATTTGCTGGAAATTATTTTCGAGTTTGTCAAACGTCCGCTAAAGGGCGTAACAACCAACACTAAGTAGAAAAATGGGATTTTTATAGAATTTTGCCTAATGGAAGTATATCATTTTCATATTTACTCACTATTCACCTACACTTTTCCACTAAAATGTTTTGTTCTATCTATCAAAATAAAGCGGTGGGGGAAGTTCAATTGTTTTTTTAAGCAAATCAAGATTTCTCTCGTTTCGATGGACCGATTTCAACAAATTTGGGCTCATATGAAAGAACATGATTTACTCTACAAAACGCTTACTTGTTTCTGACTTTTTGACTTCCGTTTCCGCCGCTAGATGGCGTTAATTGAAATGGTAGCATCTTTTTGATTTTTTTTTCAAAAATAACAAATGTAATGGTATTTATTTTTAGATATTTTAAACTATTATTCAAACTTCACCATTTGAAACATATTTTAAACGAACTAAAGGGCATGAAAACTCGTTTTTTATTTACGATTATTAAATGGCTTATTGGAAATTAGTAATATTTTAACCGTTAATGAACACTATAATTTCACACTTTTTGGTGTGATGTAGAAGTCTCCAACATAGGTACTTGTGAACTCAGGTACCGACTAAGTTAAATGTTGGATGCGCCATTTTTTAGTGGGTGGAGGTTTTTTTCAGTTATAAATGCAATAATTGGCTTTTGTGCACATTTTCAGAGATATCAAGTCCTCTAGTGACATCTTGATAATATTAACGGCTTAAGAGATACGGGCAATTTTATGTCGCACTGCACAGTGCACATCTATTGGCGGATTCACATTTATTTTGAATGTACGATTACAGGAAGCATCCTATATTATTGGTGAATTATTATTAAATCGGTACAGTCTACATTTATGAATATGAACTTTTACTTTGTATAACCATAAAAAACTTCATTGAAAACGAGCATTACTTTAATAAAATTGAAAATAGCAACAAAACCCTGAAAAATGAATAACTACATTACATTTTGTACTTTGGATAGAGGTAGGCGGAAAAAGTATTTATTGTAGGTACATTATTACGCTATATCCCAGTTACTTCATTTCACTTTTTACATCTCATTTGAATGAGTTAAGTTACAATACTTTGTGATTTATTTGGTCATGCAATTAGAAAGCTTATGTGATTGAATGATATTGTTCATGTTGATGCCAAATATTAGATATTGATCTTTTTCCAAAGGCAGAATTCATAGTAAGTAAGCGACAAATAATGCGCGCTAGAACAGATCGGTGATCAAGGCTTGCCTGCAACCTTGAGAAAGCACCTAATTGTCAATCGCGATAAGTGCCAAACGCCGGACGTGGAAGTATACCAATTTGTAGAGTAAGAATAAGTAGGATTTTCCAATTTTGAAGAATGTTCAGTAGGTCATATGTTATTAACATCAAGGATTAGTGAAAATCGTCGAAAATTTATAACTTCTCAAAAAGGTACACATTGTGAGATAAAATGACAGGAGATCTTTTGTTCCTTTTATAGGCCATATTTGCTCCAAAAATTCCCGAACCAAAAAAACCATTTGTTTATAATTTGCGATTTAAGCGAAACATACCGGTAATTGGCAAAAACGCCGTGCATATTCGGATTCAGCGGATCAAAATAAATAAGAATATCACATTTTTATCCTTGGACCTATTTTTGCACATGGCAGCATTGACCGCTCCCAAGCTAAATGGTGACAATTTATTATGTCATTTTTAAAATGAATATTTCAAAAAACTTTTCCCATGGGAAGCAAAATATCGTAAAAAATTCAGTTTGATTATACAATAATTATCCTACAAGGTACTAAACAATCCCAAGAATACAAATTAAATCAAGATATTATTATCATTGGTTGAAGATCATGACTTTATTATGTATATTAGACTGTTTCACAGTATTTATATTAAGAGGTGTCGCATTGATAATTTCTGTTCACTATTCAAAAAACATGGAAAGATTGTATTATGCTTTGGAAAATTTCGGAATGACTAATATATTATGTATGCATATTATGCTTGTGGATATTTATACAACCGAGCTTATGAAAACATTTTATTGTATACTTTTTGTAGAGAGGCAAAATGACTCTTGTAGCTCTCGTATCTTATTGTCCACGACTATTTGATAATTTTAACTTAACATGTGCTTCTTCAAGTATAATGACGTACATTATTCACCCGTGGATAATAGGTGTGGATAATGAAAAGGTCACATGACACATAATTATATTGAAGATTATTCTTTAAACGATCCTGTCAGCCAATCTTAATGAAAAATTCAAATCGACCAATAGCATCAAAATTACACTGATAATTTGCTAGTAACAAATTACAGCGGTAATTTTCTCACGCTGTTTGATGAAATCTTCGTTTTAATGGATGCGTGAGCCATTGGGTACCGGACATTTGTCAGTGTCATTTTTATTTGACGTTAAAAATTTGCTGTCAGTTAACCTGTTTAATAAAGATACTCACATATTTGCATTTTGCTAAATAGTTAAAAAAAAGATTCGTGCATCTAGTTGAAATTATCAAAAAATCACCACCACTTGTGTAATTACTGTAATTACAAACACAATATATTGAATGAAAATTTTCACCCCGATTTACCACGGACTCAACCCCATGTCTAAAATTCCGTGCTTTTTCAAAGTCAGAGACCTAAGCCATTAGGCTATGAAGACTTCATGTATGATAATATCAAGATGTTGTATATATAGGAAGATAATACTAGTTAGTACCTAACCTCATCAAAGATAATTGAAAGAGAAAGGAAGATGAAAGGAATACCGTCAACTTTTCTCCATACATAACATCTGCAAGTTGCTACAAATGAACTAATGACAAAATGTTTTCTGTTAACTCCAAAGTAAACTTTCCACGGCTTCATCTCTCTTGTAATTCCACGACGGCCTTTAACTATGTTCACAAGTATAATGAAATCTCAACGGATAAACTACAATTTTATGGCAATCACGATATTCCTTTGACATGGCTTGATTCTAACTATTAACACCGAGAAAACCATAGTTTTTTTTCCTAGAGGAACTTCATCAGCGCAAACCAAACATTTATTTGATAAAATGTACGAATAGTTTCTTTATCTTCATATTAATGATGCCCCTGAATAAAACAGTGAACTATACACATCTATATTGAACTCTTTTGAAAAAATCGATTATTTCCTTCTTCATTAAATGTACTGAAAATATAGTTGGACATGACAATAATGAAATACTGTAAAAGTTTCAACTAGCTATTGAGAAGTGTTGAATCGATAATTTCTCTTTTCCATTCAAATAACGTGGAAACAATAGTATATTATTCAACAAGCATATAATGGACATGAACACCTTAGTGAATGATAGCCATTATATGCGAGAAGAATACTATACTTTGTCCACGACTATGAATTACCTTGTTTGCCAAAACTGAAACACTATAGGTACTTCATTACATTCATAAAGCTTATAACTTGTTATGCTATTGAACAACTTATATAGGTATTCGATAAGTATTCAATTCACTGTCTGATTTACTTTCTGATTAAACTTTCTAGGAATATCAATCAAACACCAGTATAGTTATTGAAATCTTTCAATTACCAATAAATTATATTTTTTAAAACGTCACTCTAGCTTTTGACATAACGATCTACTCAGACAATATTCGATTATTCACCGAGTCACGAGAAATATTGTCTATGCTCGAGTTGCTATTGGTTAGGATTATATAACGAATAATCATCCGGAATATCAGCAGAAAGTTTGTAATTTCGAGGTTCACAAAACAGCGTGAACTGCTTCCAAACATTATTATGAATTTTTGTAGTATTTTCTGGTGTTAAATTTCCAATTTCTTGATCAATTTCACCACTTGAAATGAAACCAAAGCGCTGCATTTTGAAGAAGTAACTGACATTTCATTGAGCTTGCCCGTTACTATGGAAATGATCACAATATGGCAGGAGGCGAAACACCAAAAATATTATATACCGTCGTCAAGGGGTATATTCACTTATCAATACGTCGTAACTAAGGGAAATTCAAGGATTGTATTGGTTCATTAGAACATGAGTTATATAATTTCTGCTATATCCTTGTGCAGCAGAATAGCTTAAACTGTGTTCATAGAGTCGAGGAGCAGTCCGTTTTTTGAAAATTGATTAGTGAAAGTTGATGATGTCACTCACTATAACATGTCCAAAATATTTCAAATTTATCTATTTCACAGACAGATTTATTGGTATATTGACAATGGTTTGTACTACTTAGTTTAAATTTATGTACTGATCTTGAGAAGAGAGCATCAGTATTTTTTCAAAAGCAAGGTGGATAAATAAACCATCGCAACTGTTTTCGACATATCTGGGGCAATATTCTAGATCACACTCACGTAGTAATTATTGGGTTTGTCTACATTGGGACCAAAAAAATGTATAGATATGTTTGAAAAAGTCGAGCTACATTTTCATACCACTTTCGAATACTTTCAACCGCGTAGGAGACAGCCAGACGGGCTGAAGCACGGGAAATTTTAGAGTTGAACGTGAAGTATCGCGGTTCAATTTCCCGCCGTGGTGTTTCCAATATCTTATGCACAATGAAATCGATAAGGATATAAAATAGCTATGAATTGAATTTTTGAGAAGCAAATTATGAAACTATATTTTTGGGATTATAACGAAGAAAACAGAAAAAATGACAACCCGAAATAACAAAAATGCGTGCGGTAATGAGCCTTCATCGTTTGTCCGTGGTCAGGCCACCGAGACTCGACAACGTTCCACAAAAAAAATTCCACAGATCAAAGGGTGCATCCTATCATAAATTTGAAAAAATCTGCTGAATCCCCGATAACAAACCTACAACCTTTACTTCAGGTGTTTTTTTCTATAAATTATCGCTCTTTGAGTTATGATGAGTTCAACGATTTGTCAATTAATACGTTTCAGGGCAAGCGTTAATACATTAAGCCGCTCCATAAGAACGCGTGACGCAGACAATATTGAATAATTGAAAAAATATATTTACTAATAAGGCACGTACCTAATATTACGCGAGAATAAAGCCAACGTGTTGTAAATTTCAAATATGAAAGAAAAAAAATGTGTTTTTTAGGAAATTTACCCCCTACAAACCCCTGTACAGGGGAATTTTTCCACGACCAAGAAAAATCGTCTTCTTTTTTGATGGGGAATCGTTTAAAATAGGTCGTAGCTTTTAGCAACACATTGCAAACGAAAATCGATTCTAGGCTACTTTTCAGACCTCGCAAACTCTACTATATTGGAGTAAGATAGAGTGAACGTTTCAGTTGCTCCAGAAATGAATATTAAAATGAGTTAAATTATACAAAACTTTAGATTGAATTATGATATCACCCCAGAATAATATCATCGAACATTTATATAAGTAGTTGACAGAAGTATAATCCCGTTTAAACGGTGGGACACAAACAAATATCGGAATAGGTTAGAGTGAACGTTTCAGGTGCCTCAGGAATGAATAATGAGATGAGTTAAATTATGCAAGACTTTCTATTGAATCATGTTATCACTCCAGAATAATACCATTGAACATTCACATAGTTGGCAGAAGTATAACACACTAAATTTCCCAGAGGTATAGATAATTGGAAAATATGTTCGTTAAATAAACTCAAATGAATGAATAAATACATAATCTCCATTTTCCATACTTTGAATGTACCTATTAGGAATGACTATTATCTTATATCGATAAAATGTATCCATAGCAAGCTAAAACTAATACAAATCACACTAATTTGTACAAGATTACTGCAAGAGAAACACTAATTGTCATTGTTTTTTTGACCGCTTTAGTATGAACAAGTTAACGATGGGTCATCCACAGAAATTTCCTCCACTTTTAAGTAGCTAAGTGTATATTTCTATTCCAAGTATGGTAAGAAGGTAGAATTGGATAATAAGCTGTTGGAAGCTGAATAAATTATAAGTGGATGATTGGAAGGAATTCAAGGTTTGTGACTATTTTGGGATAAAATATTGATGAATTGACGAGAATTTTCATTCTACTGTGATAATTTCTATCCATGTTCAGTAATATCCCTTTCACTTTTTTGTCTTACTATTGTGTCTTTTATGAATATTAAATATTACGGAGCCCCCATTATTCTCATCACAGCACTTTCAAAATAAGTATGGTCTAGTTGTCAAATTTTTTCTGTTGTGTCAGTTAGGGATAAAAATTAATTTCTACTCATTTTTTCTTGACAACGGTAGCTGGAACGCTACCGAAACGTTGAAATAAAGAATTTAAAAATATTGTGGTTTAATTTCCCAAGGAATTAAAAAAAGAATAAGTATCGTATGTTTGATTTATATAAGTGGGCGGCTGTATCTGGGAAAGTATTCACCCTGTGAAAACTTCATGACATTGAGATGTAGTTTCCACCCAGTTTCAGTCTCTATTGAATAATTTCCATGATTATTGTCTCACTATCAAAATTTTCGGAGAAAATTGTCGTAACTTTTTATTTGTTCAAACCAAGCCATCTGGTTACCGTTAAATATACTAGTTCACTAACAATACATGATATTTCTCTCAATGCCTAATTCTCTACTATAACAACGGACCCTTCACAACAAACTCCTTATTTGGTGATACACTATGAATAATTTTTACTGCTTTTACTGCTGTAGAATGACCTAATTTTTAAGGTGAATAGAATGGATTTGACTCCAACCAATAACCTGGAATTGAAAAAAAATTAAAAACTGGAGGACAACGTTGCGATCCCAATTTATTTCTGAATTATTCATTTTTCCAATCATTCAGGTATATTTTGATTTTGCATCGAGTTATCGTGGACACCACAAATCGAATTTTCTCTTAAATGGTCTCTGTCAACTTGCTCTCACTGGTTTTCTCATCAATATTATTTCAAAGGAAAGTCTTGGATAGATAGGATAATTATAATTATCGCCAAGCTGAATTCTACTTTTCCGCTCGGAATGCTTAACTCGCATTATTGTTCCCATTGTATTGAAATTTTGTTGGATATTGCGTTGGTAACTATTAATGATCGAATTTATAACCAAAAGTTAACTGATAAACTTGTGAGTTTGTGACTAGTAACTTTATGTCTATTCAAATGCAAATTTTTTCGTTTTTCACCTGATCGTACGAAAAATATTGTGAAGTGTCTTTCCCGCTCTTGACAAGATTTCTATAGGAAACGATATCTATTTTCACAGCAGGATTCTATTGAGGCATATTTTGTACTATTGCCATTTTTTCATGCAAATAATCTGCCCCTGACTTATGGTTCAATAACCCTGTACGTAAATATCCTAGGATTACGTAAAATCTGATCACCTCTAGGAATGGATGCAGAAAAAAGGGGAGAACATCTAGCTTATGTATTCCCATATCTCTCTGAATTGAGTGCTGTAACTGTAATGGATGTCAGTTCCTGCCTTCAAATTCCACCGTACTGGAGTTTTTTTAGCGATGCTGTGAAAATAGGCCTCGAAGTTTGATCACATTTTGATTCACGTTTTAAAATAACTAATAGGAGTAGTGAAGATGCCAATAATATAATAAAATGATAATAGATTCAATACAGATTTCTTATATATTGTATTATTTTTTTTTTTGTACATTATCGCTTGTTATTTATCTAACTACTACTAACCCTTTCCTGTAAATTGGGTATCTCCCGTAGAATATTGTAAATGAATAAATAAATAAACATACCACAACAAAGTCTCATTGAGAACTTGATAGAATATCATGTTTGGTTGTGATCTAGTATACTCAACGATAACTGGATGGCGTGGTCTGTACTGTTTTTGTATTTTTCTCCGCAAATCGAAACGAAGAGGCACGAATCTAACAGAAGACTGTAATTCTCCTTAAATGGCTGAAAACCGCATACCAAGCAGACAAGAGTTGTCTGTCTATATTTCAATTAATAGCATATGCACTTTGGGTTTCTGGATGTCACAAATTATGAAGCTCAGGAATAAGGTGAATAGCCTTGCCTTCTCAGATATCTCAAATAATGAAACAAATATCAACATACGTATTCTAGTAGCACTTGAAATGTATGTTCCTGGCAGTTAAATTTTTTCTGTTGGAATATCTCAGCAAAAATATGACTTCTCACAATACATTTGAAAAATAAAGTAGCTTGTTATGCAAAAAAAGTAAGAGACACTCAAGTTTTTAGAGTGATATTTCGCGAATTTGGCTAGATGTGAATTGGGAGTTACGCAGATGATGACTAATTTCAGTATACATTCTCCATACAGGTTGATAGGTGTGAGTAGAATATTTCCATGGCCACTAAGATTTCCTTACCGCAGTTCTCAATTAAATAGTTATAGTTATTTACGTAACAAGTCCCGAAAGTGAATTTCACGGGATGGGTAGGTAGTTTCTATGGCGAGTCGTAAGGCGAGTCCTGGAGTCCTAGAAGCCTGCAAGTCCCGTAAAATCACTTCCAGGTAGCGTTACGTACAATATTTTTTCTGCAGCCGTTAGTAGATAAAATATTATGGAAAAATAATAGGGATGGATACTATAAATATAACTTAAGTATGTACATTAATTGTACGATTATAACAGTTAGCAGCTTCACTGATTTCATGTGGAATAATTATTTCCTCGTCACTCTCGTTGTCGATTTTCATTTCTGGATCGGAAAATTGAGAATATACAGTTGAACTATCAACAAATTTATTTTGACAAGCGATGTCATAATAAAAATTCCGTAAATGTCATTGCTAAGGCCACCTACATAGATATTGAAAATTATTCCGAAAGATAAAAATTGTCCGAAAGTAAAAAAATTGTCCCGAAAGTGAGAAAAACATTCAAAGGATAGCTACTTTCGGTACGATTTGTGTAAAGCTTCATTTTCGATGTAATGAGTCATACCGAAAATTTGATCTACGGGACAGCCGCAGAAAAAGTATAGTCTACCAGACATACTAGTGGGCAAGATATAATTCAGAGATCGACAAAACATGCATCATTCCATAGGGCTGAAATAATTTAGCCTGCATATTTGATACTGGGCTGAGAGTGAAATTCTGCTTTGATGGAAAAAAAACAAACAATACCCATGAGAAATATCCGTATTTTACTCATTGAGTAACTGTTGTCAATTTGTTAATGTATTGTTTGTCTGTTTTGAGTTATTGATTTAAGTAAATGTAGGTATAGGTATAGTGGATATTTGAACAAATTAAGTTAGATCGTTCACAGTTTGTGCACCTCATATTTCAATTAATGGCAGTGTAAATCAATCTGTTGAAATATTATGTAGTTTTGAAGTGAAAATATAGAGAGACAATTTAATACCAATACAAATTTAGTGCTGGTGGTAAAGCAATATTTCACAAATGCTATACTGACATTGACAATAATAATACTTGATGATGATGGAGATATCTGGTAACCTGATGTACTACTGTTTAATATTAAATTGACTTTGAGGATATATATTCTGTTTTTAGCCTACACGGAAAACACTCTCCGATAGCGCATTGTGGAGAACATTCTCCAGTAACTAGAAAAATTAAAAAAGAATTGTGGAGTGCTTTAAACTTCAATTCCAATATTCTCTGTACGCTAAATAAGGTTTGTTCTAAAGTTAAATAACCACAATCATTTTGGAATTTGACTACCAATATTAAACAGAAAAGTTTCCAATAATCAATAACAATTATGTACGTTTTTTATCCCCCAACATAACACAAAACCACAAAACTGATAAACGCAATATCTCAATGCAAGAATTATCATAATATCCCAGTTAAATTTTTTTTTTTTATTTTTTAATATTTTTTCTTGTTGACAATTTTGAAAAGTTCGACAACTAAACAATAAATGAGAATATCTCGTTACTTAAGACAGCAAACAATTCATTATGGTCGTAACACATGTTTCTGACTCCATTTTTTTGTTTTTTTACCTTTGTACTCATAATTCGAGATAAATACTTTTATAATCTGGGAATGTGTTATTGATGGAAATATCTAAACTTTTTCAAGAAGTATCTTCAGTTTGTTTTAATTCCAATTTAGGCTGGATTTATCTGCTTTGTTTATGATTGTCAAAAAAATATTCAAATTGGAGACTACATTGCCGATATGAAATCTACAATATCTCAACCGGTCAATGAGTTTTTAATTTTTACTAATAAGTAATTTGAGCTTTGGTCGATCGATTATTGATATTCATTCCCCTAAAATATTGGAAAATGAGAATACATTTTTCTGAAGTGAACAAACAAAATGTTCCTCATTAATTGAGCTGTTAGGCTCTAATGTGATAAACCAGTTCATAAAGCAATAAGTTTATTGAGGATTGTCATTGTAGTAAGTGAGTTATATTTATTATCATCGCCTAGTTTAGATTCCAATTTGAAAGATCGCTTATCGAAAACAATATTAAAACAACTTAATCTCAATTTTGTGGTAATGAGTCAATAGGGTTTGGAAAATTTCAATCAATATTTGTTTTGTTTAAAAAATAGGGTCACATCACAGTATCTTGTCTGTGTATAACCTAGAAAAAAGCCTATAAAAAGATATAGAGAAGATCCAGCAACTTTTCATTTTAAAATTTGAGCGAAAAGGATATTTATCGACATTTTGGATAACGAAGGTGCGAATTAACATTTTTGAATGTGTTCCCTAGAAAATTATACTTTTTTAAGTTGTATAACTGTTGCTTCAGATAAACAATATAATGTACACACTTATTTTACTGCTGACATAAGACTGTAGATTTAACTGAGTAGATGGAGGAGTAAGGAGAGCAGAAACAGTGAGCATATGGAAATATTTATCAAATTTTCATATAGAATCATGCCTCCGAAATTTAAGCGAATTAATTATTTTGTATTCATATAAGAGTGTGACTCAACTTATTTTTATTTCTAAAAATCTCAAAATCCAAACTATATGATTACCTTCACTATATAATAATTATGCAAACATTGTGCACTTCGCAGTTCCTCTATCAAACTCATGGATGTCATGTTTTCTGAGATATACTTAAATCATACTTACAACTACTCTTCAAACAATACTATTAAATTTCACCACGTCCTGTATTTGATACAACATTCATAATTTGATTATACCTAAAATTTTTTGAATTGACGGTCAGGTGTAAAACTTTTCACATAATCAAGATACAAAACAAAGTGATTGCTACTAGATACGAATAAATACATTACCTAGAGGAAAAGGTTCAATTGTATTTACCTGTTTTTTTAAAGGAAGTGATTGAATCAAGCTGCTTATTTGAACACTAGAAACTCACTAGTTGTTACGTTAACAAAAAATCACTGAAATCAGCTGGTTCTAAAGAATGCTCCGTGAAGTCAGTGTGCAAAAGCGCAGGTAAAGAAGGATCACTGAAATCTACAGGGGATAAAGAAGGTTCCGGGAAATCTGGAGACGTAAGCAAGGATCCAGAGTGATCTGAAATTGATTCTCCATCTGATTCAAGAAATAGACAATCGAAATCACTATAATCAGAAATAGACTCAATTTTGGTTGAGCCACTCAAAGCTGCACTTAACGTCGATATATATTTCATTGCTAATCTCAGTGTAGTTATTTTTGTCAATTTTTCATTAGCTCCGGGTAAACTATGTGTTTCCTGCATGTGGGGTATTATTTTTCTTAATGTTTCGAAAGCTTGATTTATTTCCCTCATTCTATTCCTTTCCCTGGCGTTTGCAGTTTTTCGTCTATATTTGCTAAGTGGGGCTGCTTTTTGTTTGAGTCTATGCGGTTTAATTTGTCGGTGTGTAGCTTCTCCAATGGGCTCTTCCGCGGTTTCTCTCACTCTCCTTAAAGATCTTGGTCGTAGAGAATATTTATCCCCTTTCGTAGGAGGAGTAAGCTTAAAATCATGATTATTATTATTGTCATCAGAAAAATTCAGTTTAGGAAGCTGCGAGCTAAGTCGCTCGGATAGATTACTGTAATGTAATAATGAGTTCATTTATGTCACTTATCACACTTTAACAACACCAAAACTTTTATAACGATTGAAAAAACGTTGTGATCGACTTTGAAACTTTTTTCGCAAGGTCCATGAGAATATTCAAAAGTTTCTGCTCTTACTAACTGTTGATATCGTTTATCGTTCACGAGTGGTCAAGTATCAGAAGTAAACCTGTATGCGGTGTTCACCGGATGAATTTAAGCTGGTTACTGAAGATTTGTCTGGTGTCTCCCATCGGTGGTAACGTAAGTCCCCACCCGAGCACACGCCAAGACTAACATTACCTAAACAATACATAACATGCATCAGGCGCGGAGAAATGATGAATTGTAAGATCAGTGTGAAGGTGGAATAAACGATGATAAAGATCTTGAGCGTGAATGATTAAGAGCTCAGATTATTGTGAAATAATGTATGCGTATCATTAGCAAAACCACTTTTCGGAGAATTAAGCACAATGGTTTTTGTTTCAGACGTTCCGGACTGCATAATCTTTTTACGCATACATTATTGAAGATATGATTTTCTCGATAATCAAATATTTAATCGTGAGCTGATATATTTCTCTTTTGGAAGAATCAATATTCTATGTGAATAATCGGTTGATCAGTTAAAATAGCAATTTTGAATTGAGGGCTACTGTTCGTCTATACCTCGTTTTGTACAGGGAGTCAGTATATATTAGGAGATAGCTCCCAAGACATTTTGGGGCAGAAGTTGATTGTCTTCGAGTTAATTCCCAGATTATCGACTTTTGAATTATACAGAGTCACAGTAATTCTTCGATATTTTGAATGTCTCCACGAATTTTATATTTATTGTCAAAAATTACGGGAAACATATATAACAACGTCCCAACTACCATACAGATGCAGCTACTCTCCTGGCTATTTGCACCGACGAGTATTTCAAGGAATATGGGAGGCGCGTCCCACTATGCCGCGATTTGCCGTTGGCAATGCCCAATCCACAAAGCCATGGGCTTCAAAAACGTCTTCATATGTGTTGGCATTCATTGAGTTTAGTTGCACAATATCCACAGAATAGGACGATCCCGGTATATTTTTACCAAATTGATAACATTCTTGTTTGTCCATTCAATTTGAAAGCACGTGCAGACTGGCAGACACTCCGAATCTCTGAAGCCGTGAGAGGACAGTGGTTGGCACGTCCCCACTCACTGTTCTCATTGGCTTCCTCTGAAGGAGACCGACACTTTAGCGATTTTATAAGCACACTGCTGGCTTATTGACTCGTGCGTCTACATCAAATTGGCTATGTTCTTTTGCGGCATAGCGTATACGCATCTCAAGTGTTGTTATATTCACTTTAAATTACAAATTGAAAGTTCGCTTTATTGTATTAGTGAGATCGTTCAACCAAACTACATTTTTTACCTTCGCAACCTCTCAAAATGACACAATATGTTCTCCTCTTTAACCATCAATAATAATGTAGTATTATCTTGAGTTTGGAGGTTACTGAAAAACAGAATATAATCTAACTTCAGATGACAACATGCCTCCTTGGAAGCTTTCCTGAATAATGTATGCACGCTCGCTGGAGCATAAAGCTCGGAGAGTGGTTGTTTAGATCGTGAATCTGGTGTGAATATATACACAGGGTGATCCGTAAGTGGAATTGGAGATTCTTCGCCTGAAAATATTACAATCTAACGCAACTTCTTCCAATTGAAGAATGATAAGAGTAAATAGGCTGCAAGAGCTCTGCCTATTGGTGAAGGCGCTAACATGGGAATCTCCATAAGGAAATGGCGGGAAAAGCTAAGGTTTGAAAACGTCAAAATTGACTCCAATAGTGGTGGTGCGCATGCGCTACGTGTCACGTGCTATGTCAAACGTCACGTCTAACGTCCGTTACCAAGTGTCCCGGCATCCACCGCCACCATTCTCACTCCAACTCACCGAACACTCTAACGATAAACATGGGAAACCATTCTCCAATCAAATTGATTCGACTGCAGTGAAATTCGAACCCAGAACCTTCGCGTCTATAGCAAAGCATTCAACACACCCTGCCATGAGCTCTCATGTGTATTAGATGTGATGAAATGTATTACATGCTCAAATGGAGCGCTGTGATATACCGTGTTGATTGAAAGTATCGTTGACGTACTGTTATGACATATCGTTGAACCCTATGAAACATTCTTCCAGAGTGTTACAAAGACAAGTAACATATATGAAAATTACGCTACTCGGTTTTAACATATACAGGGTGTTGCTAAATCATGCCTGGAGCGGCCATAATGACGCAATGGGGGGGAGTGGGGGTGGGTAAGGATAGGGTGGATCAAAAGCATATAAAGAGCGGAGAAAATGTTAAATGTAGCGTCACATGTGTCGTATGGATAACAATCAGTTTTGTACAAATTGTCAAAAGGGCCTAGAGTGTCCAGCAGGGTGTCATGGAGTCAACACCTCAAGGCCACGGCGGTGGTCGGCGCTACGTAAACGAACGTGGTACGTCAACAAAGGGTGCATATCACATATACAGGGTGTTGGAAAGTTCGCGGAATCGGCGTATCTTTGGAAAGACTTCCAGCACAGTTATGACAAGTAACATATCGACCACGTCACACGTCAATCGTTGTGACACGTCAAACGTTACACGTCAAACGTAACATGTCAAACGTTACACATCAAAAGTTGCGACACGTCACACGTTACAAAACGGCACACGTTAAACGCCGCGATATAGCAGGTTGAAATATATATTCAGGGTGTTGCAAAGTTTACGAAATCGACGTATCGTTGATAAGACGTTCAATACCGTTATGACAAGTGACTTTTCGTCCACGTTAAACGTCATGTCTGCGATATACCAGGCTGATTAAAAGTCACATACGCTGGTTAACATATACAGAGTCTTGTATAATTATCGCGGAGTTAAATGACGTATCGTTGAAAAGACGTACTGTTATAACAAGTGACAAATCATTGAACCTTATGAAACATAGGGTGTATAGAGTACAAAGACGAGTGGCATATCGTTGAAAAGACCGTTACACATATACAGGGTGTATTATTAGGAGTAAAAAACAGGTGACATCGACTGTCTAGATATATCTTACATATACAGGGTGTATCATTAGAAAGAAAAAATCAGGTGATCCTCTAGTTTTGTCATGACATGTGTAATATTGGTATTTGTTTTAATTTTAAAAACTGTGCGACGAAAATTTGGGGCAAGTGACATATTGTTAAACCCTATGAAACATTTCTTCCAACATAGGATGTATCATTAGAGTACAAAGAGAAGTGGCATATCGTTGAAAAGGGTATCTAGATACGTCTTACAGGGTGTATCATTAGAGATGAGGCCACCAGCACACCTGTTATAACTTTCTTTTCACTTACTTCAGTCAGCCTGGTAGCGATCAAATTAAACTTTGGAATATTTTGACTAAGCGTGCAAAATAATCTACCCTCAAATAGTTTGGATTGGAATTTGTCCTGAGAAATCAATGAACTATAATTCAATATTATAAAGGGTGATTTCACTTACATCGTTTACATGTAGATAGCTTTTGTGGAAATGGACAAAATAATATGAGGATTAAGGGGTCCAGCCTATTTACTTCTTGGAATGCGTGGAAAACGCCTAACCTCAACATATCAAAAAATTTGTAGCTTCCAAGATACCTATTTAATGTTATGTTATTCAATGTCTGCAAGATCTCTTTTCAATAATGAAATAAAAAATAGTATATTACACACCGAGGTGGGAAGAGTTTAATTACTGTCGGGAGATTAGTTAGCTAGTTAGGCAGCTTTCATCTCGAGACAAGAATGGAACTGGAGGTTTGTATACTATTTTATCAACAACCATCATATCGCGATCAAAATTAATAGAACTTTGTTCCGTTCTGAACACACCTAAAATATTACATTTGACAACTACTGTCACCAGGAAGTGATCGATGAGGGCGGGAAGTAGAGGTGTGTGATATTATATTTTTCAACCTTCAATGACGTTAGTAATGACAGCATAATATATACTTGGTTGTGAATAATGGTTTATTACACACCGAGGTGGAAAGAGTTTTACTACTGTCAAGACATCAGACGCTTCGCGTCTCGGTTAGCTTTAATCTCGAGACAGGAATGAAACTCCTTACCGAGGTTTGTGTACTATTTTATTCACAACCATCATATCCCGATCAAAATTAATAACCATTTGCTCCGCTCTGAACACACCTAAAATATTCCATTTGACAACAGCCACCTACAACATAATGTCAGATAGAGTCGGATGGATATTAAGTTCACGAATAATTAATTAAGAAAAATGTCCTCGGATGAAGAGTTGGTGGATTGTACCTCTCCAAAAATAAGTATTATAATATTTATCAATGTATTATACTCTTAAATATAAAAAATATTCATCTGAAATAGATAATATTTTAGCGATCACATTATTTCAGAGGGCGAGAAGTGAAGGTGTGTAATATGACACTTTCTAACCTTCAATGACGTTAGTAATGACAGTATCACATAGATGGTCGTGAATAAAATATTTTTTCCGCAAATTGCTAGGAAATTTTGACATTCCTGTCAAAATTTCTTGAAGAAAAAGTCAGGACTTCCTTACTGTAAGGAAATGATATTTCCGTACAGTTGTTAGTGTTCTACATAAATGATTGAAAACACATTGCTTAAGGAATTAATTTATATTTTGAAAACATCAAGTCATCGCTGAATACATTTTTAAGATCAATTTGTTATATTTACAGTAATTTGACAGTTAGTACAATTATTGAACATTGGAGG
The DNA here is from genome assembly GCA_910591695.1 of Galerucella pusilla. Classification (NCBI taxonomy): domain Eukaryota; kingdom Metazoa; phylum Arthropoda; class Insecta; order Coleoptera; family Chrysomelidae; genus Galerucella; species Galerucella pusilla. The sequence goes on from CAJUYI010000784.1 coordinate 150,559, forward strand.
AACACTCTTAGAACTATGAGAAACATTTTGGGCAACATGCAGGGTGGTAGGGTCATTTTGTTGAATATTTTGTACTGTGAAAATTTTATTTGCCACCTCAACCTTATTGTTAAGCGATTCTTCGATATATCCTTCAGCAACGTTTGATGACTTCCATCCGCCATGCCTCTTTAAACTAGTTATGTCGGCACCAGAGTCAACCAATATTGTTGCAGAAGACCGACGAAAGCAGTGACCAGTATATTCTGTCGGATTTACCAAGTTCAAATAAGTAGCAACTATTTTGGGCATTTTTCTAAATTGATGAATTCCTACCTCTTGTCTACAACCCTTTCCGCTTTGATATTTAAAGAAAAATCGGTCACTGTTCATATTTTCTGGTCTTAACGAAACATACTTTCGATAAACATTCAAGTAGATCTGATTAATTACAAATGATCTTGGTTTGTTGGTTTTCGAATCAGGTATGCTGATTAAAAGCTTAGATTCTAAGTCTTCTATATCGTGTACAGTCATTCGGACTAACTCATCCATTCTACAGGCCCCAGAAATACCAAATATTACAGCCACCTAAAAAATAAATAAAGCTATAATCTAAATAGAAATTAAAACCTTGTAAATTACCTTAATCATTAAATTTTCTTTATCTGGAGCTTCCTGGATAAATTTTTCAATTTCTTCCTTCGTTAAAATCTTAGATTTCTTTGCCCTATAACCTTGAGCTTGCCGTTTCAATAAAGAACGAAGTTTTGAGTATGTAGATATATCTACATTATGTTTAAGTGCAAGGGTTGACTTCAGCATTGAATAATTGGCCCATAATGTTGAAGATTTCATCTTTAAACAAAGGTCTAGGAAGTATGCCATTACAACATTTTCTGAGAAAGAACTCGTATTTTTACGAACGTCTGTATGCATTTTCGTACTTTTCTCTTGATTTCTTTGGCAATAATTCTAATGAAGCAGTATTCACTGCCTCAACCAGCTCTGGAGGAGTCCCAGGAATGGAAATTTCATCATCACTTATCATTTTACTTTCGAGAACACCAGCAATTAAATTTATAAGCGTCAAGTTTGACAATTCAACCTCAATACGTTTCCATAGTAACCCAAGTAATTTTATTAGGAATTTCAAAGCACCATTTATTTGGGAATAAAATTATCGCGTTTTTTTTAAATCAATCAATATCTGTCGAATTTTGAACGATTTGCGGAGAAATAGTATGTTTACCTCGTAGGAAAAGCCACATTCCTGGACTCTGTGTTGCTAAGTCTCGGCTTGCGCCTCGACTTAGCAATCTTCACAGTCGTCCAGGAATGTTAAGCTTTTCCTACCCGGTAAACAATGTACTATTCCTGTATTGTTTTTTTTTAGAAACTTCCAAGCTAGTGATGGTTAGAATATGTAACAGAAACTAATTTGCTAAACAGTGATGCACCTCAAACATAGAAAAATATTGTTGGAAATACTATTTTCTGCAACCCTTTACAAAAAGCCGTCATTCTGTAATAGAATACTTCCAGCGGAAACGTGATTACCGTCACCAGTGAGATAAAGTGTCATAACGTTCACTTTCGTCTCTAGTGGCGAAAGTTAAATTCATATTTCCAATTATTTTCCGCCCTCGTATATAATGCTTTGATGACTTTTGCTTATCAATAAGCAAAGATAGGAATCACTTCTTCAATAAGAATGCATTTTTTCGTTTTTGTTCAATTGAAAAGCAAAATACAATTTGTAAAAATACCGTGAGATTTAAAAACAATAAAATATTTGTTTCATGTTCTTTTTTAGTATATCATTATGATATGAACAGGGTTGTAGACGAAGTATAGTGTTTTACTCGTCGAAAATATTTATAAAGCTCGTGAACATTACCAACCTCGGCTGCGTCTCGGTAGGTAAACTGTTCTACTCGCTTCAAAAAATCTTACTTTCGTCACTCGTAAAACAATATACTGTTCCAAACTTGTGATTTTATTCACAAAAAAATGAAAAGAATCCATACAGCTACAGCAATTATTTTTAATGATAAAACGTTGCAAATTATGTATGTAAATGGCCAAAATTTCGAACATCTCTCATGATTTGTTGGCTGCTTAATTATTTTGTCAATAAAATCACAAGTTTGGACAATTATTTTGAACAATTCTTCAGATGCATTGCTGTTTTAGAAATTAGTTCCTGTCACATATCCCAACCATTGGTAAATTTGTGATAAATTATTAGGAAATATACAAGGAAGATTTTTTTCAGTTTATTATTGAAAGGGGCCTCACAATTAAGACAGGTCAAAACATTTGGCACTACTGACTTGCAACAAAATTTAGGTCATTTTGCATGCAACAAATCTAGAGAATGCAGTATAATGCAGAGTTGAAAATTAAACATAATATAACTTGAACCTTTGTCTAGATCATGCAGACTTTATGCAAGCATGGAAACTGCAAATTTCTTTATTTGTGGAGGTTATGCGTTTTTCAGGTGGAAACCATTGAGAAATACTAAATAGGATAGAAATGGCTTCAAATTCCAGTGGCGTAAAAAATCGAAGGAAGAAGGAGACATATTTTTCCAAATGTACACCACTGGATCAAGAAATAACACATGTTTTTCCATCAAAATATGTCCTCTCACATTTAAAAACAACCTCTCAAATATCTAATCAATTAATGCATCCATTTTGAAATTATCGAATTGAAACATTTAAGTTTTCATAACTTCAACACCCTGTATTCCAAGAAGTAAATAGTCTGGACCTCTCAATCCTCATATAATTTTGTCCAATTTTACATTTAAACGATGTAAGTGTCATTTGGGAATACCCTGTATATATTATGTATCTGCTAGATAGTTTAAATCTCATATACCGACTTGTATACACTTTAAGATTTTATGACCCAATTACCTGGTCACGTTTGCTTTGTCGGTTTTCCTCTCCTGTACATTATTTATTTACAAGATTGTAGAAGTTATGATGATCGTAGGAAACATAAAATTGAATAAGACATTCCATTTGATATATTATTTGTGATTTTGTTAATAGAACATTCTGATTTGAAATGCACCATCCTGCAGCATTTTATTTCCTTCAATTCACTGTTTTGTAATCAACTAAACTCTAGCTGTCTTATCAATAAAAATTTCTTACTCCGCCCTCACTCTTAGATTAGTCAGAGACTAGTTACTCTGAGACTAGCGTCGGCTTAAAGAAGTAATACAATTGCTATTAATAAGCTCCGACTAAGGAGGTAATAGTTACTCTATCCTTATTACTGGATTGGGACATGGCCTATGGAAGACTCACAGTTTTATGGTAGGAATTGACCAATAACGTGACGTTATGGTGACATCTGTTCTGTTTTTTAATGTGACATATGTCAGTGCTCTGTTCATAAATTTCAAAAATAGCAAGTTATCTCATTATTATCAACTCTCAGTTTGTATTTTGTGTTAAAAGTAGTATTTCCGAATTTTGCATAAAATTCACATGCAAATTGAAGAAATCAAAAAAAGGCGTGCTGAGGAGGAACTCCAGATTACTATATTTTATTTTTAATTTGATAGCTTCAAATTCCTCTCCTAACAATGTTTTTGAGGTATTAGCCCGAATTTTATAAAATTTAATTTTTCTGATCGGACGAATATTCTCTGCTTCTTCCAATCATTCCATCATTCTTAAATCATCCGAATAATAATATCTTCTTTCCATCGCAAAATAATTACTACTCGAACCAACACAAATACTTAGTAAATATACATAATTAATAATAATAAACTGAATAATAATATGAACTGATAATACAAAAACAACAAACTGAATTTCGAATTACGATATGACAACATATTTATACCACAATTGACAGTTCAATAAAACTAAAATTATATTTAGTCTAAGGTTATTCCGAGCTTAAACTACCTATTTCCTTAGATTAAAATTACTACCAAAGTTAGTCCCAGACTAACCTCGGAGTAGCCTATTCCCTGTCTAAAATGCGTTTATTAATAGCGTATCTGTGAAACTGATGGTTTAAGCATAGAATAAAGTTAGTCTTAGGTTACTCCGTGTTTATTAATAAGACCGTAGATGTTAAAAGTAAAAGTATAATCATATTTAAAAGCCTGACAGAGTTTTCAAAAATCCACTTTGATTTCCTCACTATGGTAACAACGTTTCGATATATTGTCGAGTGATGACAGTTCGTTGATTTTTAATTTGTTCTTTATGTCAAACTTATTATTTCATCTGGTTTTAGTTTTGTCAATCACTTTGTTATAAAGAGTGAAATAAAGAATTGAATGTATATCGAAGTGTCCGTCCTGAAAAAAAAATATTGTACGTCACGCACCCGAAAATAAGTGTTTTTCAGGTCTCACCAAGCTTCCAGGACTCGCCCACGTCTTCCCTGGAATCTGCTTGTCTTGACCTGAAAAGCACCACTTTCCGGTCTTGTAACGTGAATTACTATTTCCGGTCCCTGACGTCCATTTTCCGGTCTTTATCGGCAAAACGTTATTCTCTGAGCGAAAAATTGTCCAGAATGTATATCCTACTTGAAAAAATGACTATACCTTATCTTAATCAAAATATCACAATGATAAACCGTTTATAGTTATTTAACCAACAAGTGTATTAATGAGGGCCATTAACAATCGAGATAATTCAACGCACGAGCAGAGCGAGTGCGTTAATGTTCAAGATTGTTAATTGCTCTTTTAATACTCGTGTTAGATACAAAGATCTTCCGTCGACTGTATCAGTTGTATTCGTTTTTGTCAATACTTGAAAACTGAAAATATTTATTCGTTCCATAGGTAAGTAGGTACTGTCAAAAATAAATGATGACATTGAAATGTCTCAAAGATGGTCGCTGGTTCAAATGTCACTATTTTCGTTTTTCTTGAATTCTCTTTTGGATGTCTTTACACTAATAATTATTATCATTTTGTAAAATAATAAAATAAAACGATGGGTGAGTCGTAAACTAAAAGTATTCTATACTAGGATCCATTTTCTCAAGACGATATTGTATGCTTGGTTGCCTACAGCACAGATGTGCGTTGGGCTGCCTGCAGAAAATCGTTGAGTAATGTAGGTAAATCATGCATTAATGGGAGTCATTAATGTAAGATTTTGTCTTATTTTGAGAAAGTTAATATGTACACAGTCGACGAAAAAATTTATTACAAACGTTAACCCTAATCTTTGACGTGAGAAATTTAATTAGTTGATGTTTAGTATACTCGCAAGCGCGCCCTATTAATCGGGAGGAATTACGCATTTAAAATAGAATGCAGACCTACTACACTACTATGTTATTTTAAATACTGCACAAACGTATAAATCTCAATAATGAAGGACTGTGATAGTTTTCTTCACGTTTTTCATGTCAATATTTGTACCACCTCTGGGAGCGCTATTCTGTAACTCATTTCGGAGAGAAATCGGTATCGGTAAGACTCAGTTATCGACAGCCGTCGGTAATTCGCATGTGCGGCATTCTGTATACCTTTTCACCGACCGATATCGCGAATTCGAGTCGATGAGGATCGGTATGTCTACCGTGATCTAATGAGCCCCACGGTAACCGTTATCGATTTCCGTTGAAAGGAAATTTTCATTATTTGTTGATGTTTGGCTGGAATTGCGGATTATTTAAGTGACTTTTTAATATTTGAAGAGTAACTATATTGTGTATAGTGTCTAATCTTGTGTTTTATAAGTCCTTCCCATCTTTTACACAAAATTTCCCTTCAGTAAAATTTGAATGTACTGAATCAAATGATCCCTCTGAGCGGTATTATAACGCTGAGTTTTGATAGAACAAGAAACTCCTTTAAAATAATTAATATCTGTTCTTATCCTATCTTTGAAACTTAAAAAAAGAGATATATGTTAACGCCAGATCAATTCTTCAATGCTAGTTGACTCTTAATTTCGAGTTTTTGAAGTTGTTAATGTTAATATAAACATGAATTGTATCATTTATGCTAACAGATAAAAATATGTCACTGTCACTATCTATTATCTAATTATATAACCCTACTTTCCAACGAAACCAAAATATAACCTTTAATCTTCTTCTTCATTTTTTGGGCTATATCCTGAGGAATAATTTACCCAGTTAACCTCTAATCTTCAACGTGAACTTTTGTTTGTTTACAAATTTGACAGTTTCCCTCATCGCTCATTGGCCACATGTACCGAATCGAGTGACGTCACTTCTATGCCGATAATTTTTGGTTGCAATTCCGAGCGTCGAAAGCAGTGGCATACAGAATAGCGTTATATTAGCCCCGTCGGCAGCGCAACCGATGGCTGTTGTTAGAATACCGATACCGACGACTGTCAATGCCGCGTACAGAATAGCGCTCCCAGGAATAGTTTGAAATGTGACAACCTTTGTTCAACTTCCAACTAAAATTTGAGGTTATGGCTCTTTTTTATGGTCATATATTATAAAGAGAACAGATACGAATCCCGGTAGAACATCAAACGATTTTCAGCTCCTTCTTCAATGACCTTGGACCTTTAACTCGGTATCGCCGCGATATTGCCAGCTTAAAATATTTTCTGAATTTCTTGCCAAATTGCAGTGTTGACTCGGAGACAATAACAATTTCCAGTGCCGGATCTAGTATTTCTGGAAGTTTCCACTAAATCTTTGAAACTGCGCCATGAATTAAAACAATAATTATAATCGAATATATGTTTATGTATTTATTTAATACCTATGATATGTACATTCTTATGATTTGTTATAAATAGTAATTACTCTTGGGAGATTAATAATTAATGAATACATTTTTAGATAACAATTACAAAAATCAACCAAATTCCAAAGTGCAAATAATTCTCAATTTATTTATTATCAAAGGGAATACAATATACACCTTTGAAAATCATTTATAGCGCCGAAGTTGATATCAAAAACTTAAAAATTTCTTTTATCATAGGCCAGGATAATATTAAATTTAACGAGACGGGTAATCTCGTTGGAATCAATTAGATTATTAACAATTTTATATGAGAATTGATTTATTTGACGTCCATCTTCCAAGAAAATTATACTTAAACTCTGCCTGACTGAGACAATGTTATTATTAGGAATCAATTTCTTTTTGCAGTAATCTATTAATTTATAAACAAATACAAAATATCGAGCAATGTTATAACGAAATTACTCCGGTTTGACTGAACGGATTTTAACATTTTTTGACTCCTCAAAATTTTCTTTCCTTGTTCTATTGATAATAGTTCCAATTATTATGTCAATATTACTTATGCTGTCACCGGGAAACTGCGTTATGGAAGTTAAAATGGATATATAGCTTAAAAGGTACCTCGCTATTCGCTATGTGCGTACCTACTGTCGCCCCCTCGCGTCTTAAAAACGTAAGTTACGTCGGAGGCATTTACAGGTAAAGCTTATGGAAGCAACAATTATTATAAAGATAGGGAGCCTTTTAACTTTCACAATCTGAATAATTTGAAAATATAAGTGCCTAATGACATAATGTTCAGTATTTTATAAGCGACTGGGTTAGTGATCGTTTTTAAAATGTATTTTTCTTATGTTAAGTGTAGCTTTGTAGGTTAGAATCAACGCAGATAAATGTTGCCTAAAATCATTGATAAAAATCGATTATTCCATTTGACATTACAAGTGATATGAGCTGCTTCTTTATATGTGTATTGATTGCACACAAATGTTCTTGATTATTCATCTGATGATTTATAATGAATGTATTTATGAAAAATTGAACAAACTAAGCGAGAGGTCCGAAATAGTTTGGAGGAGATATAATTTTGTATTTCAAATCGTTGAACTGTAGGAGTTTGTATATTATGATATATTTAGTAATATTATTTAAATAAACTGCAACCATAAATACCAGTGAAAAATCCCAAGTGTTTGATTTATATTCAAACTTGGGAATGTAGACATAGGTGAAAGAAATTAATTTTCTTTAAAAAAAATTTACCTTTCCCTACAACTCCTTTCCATTATCACATTCGAAAGTTGTAGGTATCTATTCTAAAACTATACCTGCAACAGTAATTTTTCTTTTTTCTCCCATTTTATGTCAAGATAAATTAGTAATTAAATGAATTGGGGTCTCTATCTGACACAACGAAAAAATTCGTCGTTATAAAAGAAATCTGAAAACATTATTGTGGTTTGATTTCCAAAAAATAAGAGAAAAGAAGAATAAGTAATGCCACAAGGAACGTACAGAAGATATTTAGTGATTTTTCTAATGAAAACGGTAACTGTGGTAGTGTATTAAATTTGGAATTGTAAATGAAAAATGAGTAATGTAGACAATGAACCAATATGAAAGGTGGACAAATTCAAATTGTTCACTAAACCAATTAGATTACGAGCATAGAAAAACGGGAGAAGAATCCATAAGTTCTGAACCATTCAATTCAATGAATCTTCTTAACATAATTTAATGTACCGGTTGCATTTTTATCAGTGTAATATACGTGAATGGAACAGATAGATTTAACGAGGCAACCCTAATTTCTTTAGAACTCAATTACGTGGTAGTCCACTTTTAGCAGATAAATCTAAAAATAAAATGTAGATTTTCGGCCAATTACTGATAATATTTTGAGTTTGGCATCGTTGCTTTGAATAATTTGATGTCAATTTAAGCTAATTCACAATTTATTTGCAGTAGTTTGATCCGGACACCGGATTGGTTAATAGTTTAATTTTGAAAATTACGTCAATCAAGTTTTGAACTTATAAGATTAATTGACTATTGAGAATTATAGAAAACATGTTGTAAAAGTATAATGTTGTATACTCAAAGTATAATTTATTATTCTTCTCATCGGAGTTCTTCTATGATATATTATTTGGTACGATTCATAATATTCATATTTCAAGTTAATCACGCACTGTATTTCAAAGAGTAAACAATTTTTTGTCGTATATACCAGGGCTTCTTAAACTGTGGGTCGCGACCCCCAGGGGGGTCG
>CAJUYI010000785.1:0-93723 GCA_910591695.1 Galerucella pusilla
TGCGTGTATTTCATGTCTCTATTTCGAATTTCACCAGGAAAAATATACATATACAGTGTGTACATGCAGTAAAGTAACTTGCCAATATTTCGATTTCCGTTAGGTTTACAAAAATGTTGAATAAAAGGTTTTTCAAATAATCCAGACCATCTGCATAAGTTGATTAGATGAATACAGGGTGCACCGTTGCTCCAAAATAACTTATTGACATATTTTTTTAAATAGTACACCATGTATATATTTTCAGTTTTCCATAATCTATTATATTACAAATGAAACCGCATAAACATACCGTTAATAATTCCAAAGTTACATTGGTTTGAATCTAAAATTTAAAAAAAATTGTTTATGTCAAAAGAGTAGTAGGCTCTGCCATTAATATTAATTAATTACAAATTTCCCTCCAAAATTTCTGATTTACCGCTAAAAATTTCAGGTTTCTCGCCAAATATTTGGTTCCTTTAGATTCATATTCACTTAAAAGTTTATACCGCTTTTTATACTTGTTTCTCGACTTCTCTTGCAGTAAATTGTGGGTAACTAATTTCATTGTTTTCCACTGAAGTTTCAGGAAAATTAAACATTATTCTATGAGAACAATCTGCTCACGCCCAACTTTTGTCAAAAGTCACCAACACTCAAGCCGTTTCTTTCTCACGATTTCCATATTTCTAGATTTTTGTGTGAGTGAGTGAGTCGTAGAAAAAATATGCTGTTCGACTCGTGTGGATTGTCCATATCGCACTTGAACGATTGAGCACTCCGCCTACGGCGTCGTGCTCAAACTTCGTCCTCGTGTGATATGGCCATCATATCCACACTAGTTGCACAAACTACAATTTCTTTCAAAATATGCCCTTTTACATTTAAAAACAACCTGTCAAATCAATTTATCCATCCATTTTAAAGTTATCGAATTAAAACATTCAAGTTTTCAAAATTTCAACACCCTGTATTTCGAAAAGTAAATGTGCTAGACCCCTCAATCGCGCAAAAAAAATTATGGAAATAATAGTAAAACTTTATCCGAAAAAATTCAAGTAGATCACCAGCATTGCGAATACCAGCTTTGCATAGAATTTCAATATAGCATCGGTGGTTCAGTGGTAGAATGCTCGCATTGCACGCGGGCGGCCCGGGTTCGAATCCCGGCAGGAGCATATTATTATGAATCGCTGCTTCGTAAACGAGAGAGAGACTAAGGAGGCACAAGCACGCAAGCAAGGCACATAACGAAGCAATGTAACATAACGTAGCGTAACGTAACGCGTAACAGTCAGATCTTTTGCGTCGCGACCCCTGGTCGCTCAAACATAATCTGGCGTAAAGAACTAAAGTTCCAATAAAGAGCATTAAATGAAAAGTATCCACCCTACATTATTCTGAAGACGTTACTTGTAGGAAAAAAAGGTAGAACGTATCGCGGGACACACGGTAGGGACTTTAGTTCCTTTTAAGCAAAAATTTTTTGAATCAATAAATAAATACACATATTAATCTAAGAATTTATTTTACTCTAGATGAAACTTCATTTAACAAAAATAGACAGTGGTATTAATTATAGATAAAAATAAAAATCTCATCATTAAGTTGTTTGGCACAATAGTTATTTATGATACAAGTGCGTGCAGTTACTTGCGCACGAGTTGCGAAAATGCCAAAATATTATATGAAATAATCCGTACAAATTAGCAACAAATACTTAAAACAGAATAAAATGGGTATTTAAGGGGACCTCAGATTTTATAAAATTATGTAATACATCTGACGTTATAGATAAATAATTTGCATATCTCTTGGTGGTCGAGTAGTAAGCAAACCATACTCTCACGCGGTAGACCCGGGTTCGATTTCCCGTGAAGGAGCTTTTTTTTAATTTTAATTTCATTTTTAAATAATTATTCTGCTTGATAATAATAACGACAACAGGTAGACGTTTGAAGTATTTAGCAAAATATTCATTATTATAGATAACGGTACGGTACCCTTCTTGAGGGAGTCCGACTGGCAGCATCTACTTATAATAGCATCGTATATTTAAAAAGGGAAACCGTATCATTATACAAATTGGACATTCAAGAACTGTACGCTTACCACAAAAAAATTAGTGGAAACACAAAATTGAATTGTAAAATTTTTAATTTGAAGTTATATTACAGTTTATAGAAATTTTTATTTTCTATATTTTTTCTTAAGTGGGTCGTAGAAAAAATATGCTGTTCGACTCGTGTGGATTGTCCATATCGCACTTGAACGATTGAGCACTCCGCCTACGGCGTCGTGCTCAAACTTCGTCCTCGTCCGATATGGCCATCATATCCACACTAGTTGCACAAACTACTATTTCTATCAAAATATGCCCTTTTACATTTAAAAACAAGCTGCCAAATGTCAAATCAATTTATCCATCCATTTTAAAGTTATCGAATTAAAACATTCAAGTTTTCAAAATTTCAACACCCTGTATTTCGAAAATAAATGTGCTAGACTCCTCAATCCTCATAACTTTTGTCCAATTTTACGGGAGGAATCTCCATGCAAACGCTGTAATTACCCTTAACGTTCGAGATGCTTACACCTTTTTCGCGCGATCGTTTTGAAATAAATTCCGAATAAAATAATTTAAATTCCTTCGAAATGAACGAAATGTCAAAAGTGACATTTATATTTCTCGATCAGTTTAAAATACATTTTGCATTTTGGTGAAATTGTTTTTGCTATTTATTACTTTTCGACGTCTGAACGGTAAGTAAATCACTTACCGAAATGTTAAACTTAGAAACCAGTAAACACAACCTACCGTCCTGACAAACGATGCTGTAAATAAACAAAAAATATCAATCGCGCAAAAAAGATTATGGAAATAATAGTAAAAAATTCATCCGAATAAATTCAAGTATATCACCAGCACTGCGAATACCAGCTTTGCATAGAATTTCAATGTAGCATCGGTGGTTCAGTGGTAGAATGCTCGCTCTCCACGCGGGCGGCCCGGGTTCGATTCCCAGCTGAAACATATGAAACGCTACTCCGTAAACGAGAGAGAGAGACTCAGGAGAGAGCACACGTACGCAAGCCAGGCACATAACGAAGTAACGTAACATAACGTAACGTAACGGTCAGATCTTTTGCGTCGCGACCCCCGGTCGCTCAAACCTAACCTGAGGTAAAGAACCAAAGTTCCAAAATAAAAAACACGACAAAAATCATATAAAGAGAGTCGACTTTTGATTTTGTAAATGAAGCACCCTATGCATCATTTCATTGTTGGATTCTCTTTTACAATAATACATAAGTGGAAAGTTATTCAGTTGGGCGTTACGAATAATTCCAATTTACTCATAATAACATTTTAATTCGTAACAAATACTGAATTATTTCATAAGGTGCTCAAATTGACTTGCATTGGTTTCCATACAATGTCAGAATGAAGCATCAATTGAGATTGGAACATTATGTAACTTATTTGGGATTATTTGTCGACATCTTTGAATAATTCGCTGACGTAAAGCATCCATAGATACAGCGTTGCTGAAAAGTCTCGCTCCGTGGGATTATCTTTGAAACGTATAAAGGGAAAGTTATGAAATTCTAGGGCGATGAATGAGACTCTATTCTGCATATTTTAGAGCGAATGTCAAATGATTTTGACGTCAGCGTTTAGCGTACTGTCGCCATCTTGAATTTTTTTAAATGGTCGTGTGACCCATCAGAAAAAAGCCTATTTTTTTCTCTTTCCTAAAATAATCCCAATGTATCACTGTTGGGATTATGGATTGGGTAACGGTCTATTTATTAAATAATTGAAGAATTTACTTTTAGAATATTGTTTTATTTTAAAACTAGAGTTTTGGAAGTGTCTTCACTATTTCGAGGATCTGAGAGAACTACCGTCTATATTATGCTTAAATTTATACCTAGTCATTATGACTCGAAGCTCAAGCAATTTTATCGTTACTACTAGGAAATAATAAAATAAATCCATAAAAAAAGTTGACAATGCATTTACCAAATGTTCTAAAAAAAAATAAACTTAAAATATAATATGGAAAGAAAGATTTTGAACTCAATATCTCTACAATCACTTTACTACAAAATGTCCTATGAATTATCGTTTTAATTTTTCCAAATTAAAGTGTACCGTACTAATTATTTGGATTTGTAGGTTTTTGAAATAAAACAAAAAACAAAAGTATGCATTAAAAACGTCAACCACATCATTAGTTCAATATTTATGTACAAATTGTCAAAACTGATACCAATTTCCAATTAGCACAAAATTTAAAAGTAAATTAAGAATAATGGCACATTTATCAGAGAAACAAAACAACGCTTCCAAATCTTACTGTTAGTTGGATATGGCGATCACAAACGTACCCATGATGAAGTAACTCATCTTTTTAACGATTTAAATCCTGAATGCCCTCCTATAAGTAGATCTACAGTGAAGAGATTAGTAAATAAATTCAATGAAACTGGTAGTGTAAAAGATATTCCTAGGTCTGGTATAAGTGCAACTAACGAAGGTAAAACTTTAGATGTTTTATTTGATGTTCAAGAAAACCCTAAGACATCTACATTGGCAAGAAATCACGGTTTTTCTAGACAGATAAATATAAACTATTTTGCATAAAAATAACTTTCATATAAAGTTCAAAGTCGTCAAAAATTGATAGGCGATTACAATTTTGTGAAATAGTTACAGAGAAAATAAGGATGCAAAACAATTTCTTAGATTTTTTGGTATTCAGTGATGGAGCCACATTTTGCTTGAACCAGTGGCGCATCCAGAGTTTAAGTCTGGGGGAGTAGAGGCAATATTTAAATGAGACTTTAAAAAATTTCGTGATGAAAAGTATTGTGCCTGTGACAAAAAAACTTCTGCCTTGTCCTTGTAGCTAGTGGCGCTCAGTCGTCGAAAGTAAGAAAGCGCTGCTGCAGGATCGAACAAAAAATCACTTCAGTTGATCTTTATTCCTGGGGGGGGGGTAATTACCCCCATTACCCCCCGTATATGCGCCCCTGGCTTGAAGGGTTCTGTTAACAGACATAATGGTCGGTACTGGTCAGATTGTAATCCGCACAGGATGGAGGAGGTTCATACACAGCGTCCACAAAAAGTAAATGTGTGGGCGTGTTAAGTGAAAAACGATTTGATCGGTCCTTTTTTATTGCTAAATATCTTGATTCGCTCAAAAATCAAATTATACCTGAAATAAATCGATTATTTCCTAATATGAACGTATACTTTCAACAAGATGGTGCACCTCCACTTTATCAAAGAGACGTTAGGCAATATTCAAATACAATTTTCCCTCAGAGATGGATTGGTCGAAGAGATGCAATTGAGTGGCCGGCAAGATCACTTGACTTGACACCACTCGATTTTTTTCTCTGGGGCTACCTGAAAGACCGCGTTTATGTAAACAGACCAACTAACTTAAACGATTTAAAGGATCGCATACGTCTCGAAATGCAGGGAATTACTCCATAAATGATCAACGATTCTATTCGTAGCTTCGAAGATAGATTGTATCATTGTCAACAAACAAATGGCCGGCATTTTGAGCACTTATTGTAATGAAGTATTTGCAACTTGAATAACTTTAAATGATGTTTTTTATGTATTTTAACTATTTGTAATCCCTACTCTTTTCTGTAATCGCCATGTGCAAGTGGCCATAGTTGCCGAGCACGTAAATTGAATAAAATTTTTTTTTCAGTTTCTCAATTTCTCTAATACGCAGTTTTAATTAAAATTATGATTTTTATATTTTTGTTACATTTCTATCAAGTTATACGTTGGGATTATTTTTGGAAAGAGAAAAAAATAAGCTTTTTTGTGATGGGTCACACGACCTAGGTTGTCATTTTGAAAAATTCAAGTTGGCGGCCGTACGCTAAACGCTGACGTCAAAAACATTTGACATTTGCTTTAAAATATGCAGAATTTGAGTCTCATTTATCGTCCTAGAATTTCATAAATTTCCCTATATCAGTTTCAAAGATAATCCCTTGGTGCGAGACCTTTCAGCAACGCTGTATATATTTATAAATGCTAAGTTATACTTTCATATAATTTTTGGTAGACATATCTATAAAAGTTCAAATTATACAAGGGGCATCACAGGGGGTTGAATCGGGTGACCTAGATGGTCATTCTGGCATTAGACTCCGTCTACCGAGCACGAAATGATTCGTTTGAAATCCGTCTTGAATCAAGAGCGTAAAGTGAAGCTGCCCAATCTTGTTGAAACGCTAGCAAATTTTTTGACATAGTATCATTAGGTACTCTTTGTCGTCTGCGCATGGAAGAGGGGGAAACAGCCTTTCACCTTATCTTATATTGTGAAGCATTACCTCACTGGAGACGCAGACCCCTAGGACCAGAGTATCCAAGGGAGAGAATACCTAGTGAGAAGAATGTTTGGTCTGATAAGGGAAACTAGTCTCTTTATAGACGGCACGACCAAGAGCACAAAAAGCCTGAAGGCTGATAGTGCCGAACCAAACAATTAATCAATCAATACATCGAAAGCGCAATGTGGAAGTGCCCCATCTTGTTGAAAAGCTAGCAAAGCTTCTGACATGGTATCATCATTTTCTAGTATTCGTGTTACTTCGGGATCAATAACCTCTCTGAGTAATTGTTGATAAGACTCAGTATTTAAGTTTCCCTCATTTAAAATATGCTCACCAAAAATGCCACACCAGACGTTCAATTTTTGTGGTGCTTGTCTATGAAACTCCCGCATCACGTGTGGATTATTTTCTGCCCAATATCTACAATTAAGTTGTTCACTTCAACGATTAATGCAAATGAACATTCGTTGGACAAGCAAATATGAAGTGTGGTGCAGTCGTACACTCATCATTTCACAAAATATGTCCTCATGTAGCTCTTGGTCCACTTCAATTTTGTAAATATAGAATTTGTATTATGTGAAATTCTGAAAATATTGATGCAAGAAACACCCGTTGCACCAGAAATTTGTGATATTGACTCTAACGTAAGTTGTCCCAAAACGGCAACTTCCAAACACAGCTTAGATGAACCCGTCCCACCCAGGATGTTCCTCTCTAAGGGTCTCATCATCGTAGTTCGCGTTCCGGCGTACAGCCCGTCCCTATCTAAAAGGGCTAGCATCTGGGGGCGAGCCGTCTTCTCTTTGGCCGTGTAACCTCGGTGGTTTTTTCTTTGACGGTCTTCCGTTTTGTGTGCGTCTTCCGTTGTCTGTATTTGCGCTGCCTCTACAAAGTGCTTCCTCAGCCGGCAAATTTCGGCTGAAAACACCCTTATAGAGTGTGTCTTCTTTTCTTCCGATCTCTCACAATCTCAAGCCATTAGCTGAGCTAATAGCTTTGTCACCTGTTCGAGGACCTGTTGTTTCGTTGTTGTCGTCGTTGTTTTCTTGTTAGCTGCGCCTTGGGCGTAGCTGACTCCTGTCTTTTTTACTGTTGTTGCTGTTGTCCTTGTCTTCTGGTTGTTTGAGGCTTTTGAGCATCCTTTGTAGTTTGCCGGGTGTTCTCCCTGGCAGTTTGCGCAGGTAGCCGGCTTGGTTTTCGGTTGTGGGCAGTTGTTGGATCGGTGTGGTCCTCCGCATTTCGTGTTTACGTTACACGTCGTCTGTTCGTGGTGGAAGCCTTGGCAGTTGTAGCACTGCGTCGGGCCTTTTCCTCTTCTTTGTTCTTCCCACCTGATCCTCACGTTCTGGATGTGGTGGATTTTCCGGTTTTTTTCTTTTTCTTCAGGCTCCAGCTCCACCAGGTAGATGGGTAGCGGTCTTCTCTCTCCGAATCTGGAATGTAATTGAGTTAGTCGTTCTATACTTACCCCTTGTCTCTCGATTTCTTTCTTGATTTCCTTGGTCTCCTTGCAGTGCGTTAGTCCTCGGATGACGATCCTTGCCATCATGTCTTCTTGTGGGATATACGTATACCACTCCACTTCTTTTCTCTCTTTTCTCAGGTACCTTGTGAGGTTCCTGTAGTCCTCTGGTCCTTTGCAAGGTATTTTCACTCCGAGTCTTTTTCGGATTGTTATGTACCTCGTCTTAATGTTTCGTCGTTCAATTTCTCTTCTTACGGAGCTCCAGTGGTGGATGCTTCGCAGGATGACGGGTGGCGGTCGGCTTGACTGCTATCACGGCTGTCGTTCTTCTTTTTGGGTGACATCTTAATAGTTTCTGTCCTCCACAGGTCCTAAAACATACAAAACATCTACTATATCTGGACTTGAAAAATAAAAATATTTCTCAAGACTTTCATAAAATAGAAACTAGTGTTAAGAAACCCTATATGCGTTTGAAAACGCTGTTTTCGTTTTCTGATAAGCTTTCGGCGGTTCGGTTGATAAAAATCAACCTCCGTCCGATCGCTTTCTCAAAATCCGCTTCGCTTGCTTCCGAGTATTCAAGACACGTGCTTCCTACTCGGCTGCTCGCTGTCGACTCTTACTCCAACTTCCATAGCCTCGTTGTTAACTACTCGTTGTGGTTAGTTTTTTTATTGGCAACTGATCCTGTTTTAAACATGTTTTGTATTCATTCAGTTACGTATTTTTGTGTAGCAGTTCTTCCGGGAGGACTAGCATTAAATTGTCTAGCTCTAGCTAGCTCTAGCTTCTGCAGATTTATTGTTTTCGTAGTATAATCCTCCAATTTCAATGTTTTTGAGAATTAAGCTACCTATGTCAACGTCAAACACCAGTTTATCGGTCACTATGTTTGGGTCTTCAAGCAAAACATCGTTTACTTAATAGAGTGAATGCTGCAGTAAAGGCATAGTTTACATTGGCATTTTCCGTATCTCCCAACTGATTGACGTCCCACTTATGTATTATACATTTTCGTAATTTTTCTGTAGAGAATCCAACAATGCGATAATGAATAGGATGTCTCATTTAAAAAATTGGAAGGGTGACAATCGGGGAAAGGCGGCTGAAGTTATAACGTCTATATGTGCCAAAAAACGCTCTCCTTTATATGTTTATTACATTTTTTCATAAAGGTGTACCTTGAGAATTGAGCTGGGTGGATAGTTTCGATTGAAATTCTCTGTGTATTCGTGTATAATGTTTTATGAAGACGCTATAATGACATGGAGTATTGACCATTATTGAGCTAGCCGACATTTTTTATAGGTTCATTAAATAAGTTTTATCACAATTTGGTAAAATACAATTTTGTGGGGAAATTTTTGGGAATTCAAAAACCGTAATATACACCTAGTTATTGGTGATAAACTATTAATTAACATTACGCTTAGAAAACAAATTAGATAGTAAACATTATTGTAATAAACACCTACTTAATTTTTCTCATATAAACTTTCAAGGCAATTTCAGGGCTACATGTATGTTCTAAAAACAAAATGAATACCAAAATTATACAGGGCATAGGAAAAAACATTGAACGTAAATCTAATTTTCATTGTTTCATTGTTAAAAATAAAAACAGGTATTTTTTTTTTATTTAAGAAAAATAAAGCGCATCAACCCTTTAGGTTATTAGCGCTACCAAATGAACAATAAATAATTAAATATTAAGTACTACTGCAGTAAAGATATATATAAAAAAACAATTATGGTAATAAATTAAACTTTGTGTAGAAACTGAATAGCACGTAGATAAGCTACCAAGTTCTCCATATTGTACTCTTCTCCTAGCAAGTGATACATAGTAGGTGGAGTGTTAAATGCAATTCTTTGCTGTGAATACTGCGGACAATCTATTAATACATGCCTGACTGTTAAAGGGCATTGACACACTGTACAGCGGGGTTGTTCAGATTTAGTCATTAAGTGTTCATGGGAAAATCGGGTGTGACCTATTCTTAGACGGGTCAGAATAACTTGTTCTTTCCTGGTTTCTGGAACGGCCTTCCACGGTTTAACTGTTCTTTTCACTTCCCTAAGTTTATCGTTAGATTGAGAAAAACAGGTATTATTAGACTTGATTGGATAATTATTATGGTTTCGGGTTTTAACATTAATTTTTTATCATATCTTTATATACAGGGACAGGCAAAATGAGTGGAATGATATATAGCTTAATTAAAGCTTGTTGCGAAAATTTGACCCAATTAAAATTTTCTTTATAGTATTTAGTGATAATTTTCGATTTATATTGCTCAAGATACGACATCATTGGACAATATTTCTTATGCACCACCCTGTATTTACATTTTTAAAGAAAATATGATTCTTCTAAATTCAATAATACTTCGTGGATATGTGACCAAAAAATGTCTTTCTTTTACTAAGACTAGCTTCTTCCCGCGCCTTCTTTTGCGTATATAGAAGTCGAAAATGATTCTAATAGGACTTTCAATTAGCTTTTAACATTATTATGAATGTGAGTATTGCATTGAACCAAGCTTTTTCCCAGGAACTTACTTTTAAAAAGGTCCAGAAACGTTGGGAAGAACTTTTCCAAATTTTAAACAGTGTACCTGATAGTTCAAAAAAGTAAGAGTATGATGTTTGATTAACTAAGCTATGGTTTTTAAATTGTGGTGTGTGGTTTGATAGCTGAAAATTTCATTAGCCTGCAATTATGGCAACAGATATCGCAGAATTTTTGAAATAGTTATTTACGTTACAAGACCGGAAAGTAGTGTTTTTCAGGTCGAGACAAGCACTTATTTTTGGGTGCGTGACGTACAAAATTTTTTTAAGACGGACACTTCGATATACATTCAATTCTTCATTTCACTTTTCATAACAAAGTGATTAACAAAACTAAAACCAGATAAAATAATAAATTTGACATAAGCGACAAATTAAAAATCAACGAACTGTCATCACTCGACAATATATGGGAACGTTATTACCATAGTAACGAAATCAAGGTAGATTGTATCATGAAAAAGCGATTGGAGAAATGAAAACCAAAGGGACGTCAAAGCCAAAGCTTTTTCCGGTCCCTGACGTCCATTTTCCGGTCTTGATCGTCAAAACGTCATTTTTTGGACGAAAAGTTGACCAGAAAATGCATATTTTCTTATCGGTCTAAAAAAATTTTTTTCTTGAATACAGTGACCGTTCAACTAAGAAGCAGCAACTATTTTCCGGGCTATAGGTCTATAACGGTCACTGTCTTTGAGAAATAGTTTTAAAAAATTATAAAGCCGTCAGAATAATAATTATTATCGTAGTTAACTTTCTTATGACGACATATCCTAAATCTTCACTTTAAGAATAATTTGAACTGAAAACTGACAAAATTAACGGAATAATTAAAACTAGTATGATTACTAGAATGTTGATCAACACATGAATGTATTATTATTTGTATGCATATCTAACAGACATAAGATAAATACTAATCATTCGTCTATTTCGTCCATTTTATAAGCCATTAATTCAATCTCTTATCAAATGTATAACCAAGTAACTTCAAAACAAAATCTTCGAAACAAACGAAATGACTAAAAGACATAAAATTTGCATAGAAGACAGAAAACAGCGAAATGTTCTTTCAACTTTTGTAAATTCTGCAGCATTAAATCGAGAGAGTGAGAATCCAGGGAAGGATCTCATTCTTTTTGACGAGTTTGAGAGCCATTTGGCGGCTCCACACTGTATAGGTATGTATAGATAATCAGCAGTTAGTTTAAACAATTTTGTGACATTAATTCGAAAGATTTACGAGTAGTAATTCGGAATAAGTAGGAACCATCAATCATGGATAAATATTATTTAGTGAACGTGGGAGAATAACTTTATCGATGACTATTGGTTTTTGGAGATAATCAATTTTTGAAATCATCAAAAGAAATTTTGTTACGGCAAGATGATGCTCCACACTATTATATTATATATTAGGGAATACTTGAACACAGTATTTTCGCAGAGATTTTACTTGAGAACTTATATTGTCAACAAAAAATCAAGCATGGTCTATAGATTTTTTTTATCAAACTATACCTCATTTAAAAACCAGGAGCCGGAAATTCTGTAAACATTTGATTGATTCCGCCTAGCATTGACATCAGCTGATAATTTCCATTTTCGATAGTTTTGACAGAAAAATATACTTAATTTTGTCATCGTATCCGCTCTTGTTATTTTATTATTTTCACTTAGTTCCTTTGAAACAGTCACAGTCATTTGGGACCGTCAAAAATCAAATACATTCATCTTATACAGTGTGGAAACCACTTATAAAATAAAATTTTTTATGTCATTATTTTAGAAAATCATAAAAAATACCGAGACACGTCAACTATTGAATTGAGTTGTGCGTTATGTGAACATAAATGTAAATGTTCAGGGTGATTCACGCAAGTATGCCATAGTCGGTGTTGTTTTTTTTTAATGAAACACCCTGTATATTTGCATATTTTTTAAATCCTCTTAATGAACCGATTTCAACAAACTAAATGATGTATGGTCAATTATGATTTATACAGGGTGAAATTTTTATTTTTACAGTTATTAAACACATACATAAAATACCTGATGTATTTTAATACATGAAAATAAATGCTCAAAATATTCTCCACCTAGTTTTTGGCAATAGCACAGTCTCCTATAGAACTCCTCCTTAACATTGTTTAAAGTTTGAGGTGAAATATTCCATATTTCTGTAGTTATCCTGTCTTTGAGGTCTCCAATGCTAATTGGTTGTGTTGCATATACTTTGTTCTTGAGATAACACCACAGAAAAAAATCTTACGGCGTAAGGTCTGGCGATCTAGCTGGCCACTCAATAGTACCTCTTCGTCCAATCCATTTATTGGGTAAGATTTCATCTAAATAAGTTCTTACCATTAAAGCATAATGGGGTGTTGCCCCGTCTTGCTGGAACCAAACATTTTCATTCGGTAAGCTAGGTAGGTAAGCTATTGCATTGGGATATAAGTTTGCCAACGCATGGAAAACTTCATTTTTAAGCATATCTTAATATTTTCCAGCTGTCAAATTTCCATCTATAAATATAGGACCAATAATATGGTCGCCTATGATACCGGCCCAAACGTTCACCTTTTGAGGGTACTGAGTATGTGTCTCACGCATCCAATTAGGAATTTCTGCTGACCAATATCTACAGTTCTGTCGTTCTACCTCTTCAATCGTCTTCTATTAACTCCTGCACAAAAGTTAATTTGTACGGATGAAGTTTTTCTTTATGAAGACATCTTAAAACAGTTGTATGACTAACATTATTTTCACGGGCAATTTGACGTGTACCTGAAGTTGGATTTTCTCCGACACTCAACAAAATATCCACTTCCACATCATCTTCAACGAAGTGTGGTCTTCTTTTCAATGGTTTGACATGTCCAAGTGCTCTGAGTTGTGCATGAATTTTAGACACAGTACTTTGTGAAATATTAGGCAATTCGGGATACCTGTGATTAAATGAGTTTGCCACTTCAACTTGACTTCTGCAGTTATCCCCGTACCCGATCATCATTAAAATCTCATTTCGGTGAGTCTCAGTTAATTATTTCATTGTTATGTCGACAAGGAAAGAGTGTTTGACAAAGATTTCACTTCTTCAGTATACACTGTCAAAACAATCCACATTATTTACCGATTTCGTCTAATTATTAGCTGCCCATAGACGAAACGATCTGGTCGGCCGACGGTGTCGACCGACCAGATCTGATATACCAAGACCGCCGACTTGGTCTGTGAGCGATCTGATTTGTCGTGTCTACACACGACCATACTTAGTCCGCGAATTGTCAAAGGATCGGATCCTGCACATACGCTGTCTTCAAATTAGTTGGTAGATATTTGAAAATTCGACATACTGGGTCGTGCGACTCCGTATTTTAAGCTGGTCTAAAATACCTCGTCAGTCGGTGTAATCTTTTTTGTACAAAATGGACAAAAAAATTGCTCTCATGGGTTTAGGTATTTTAAAAATCTGTCAAAAGTATAATAGAAGAAAGAAAAGAACAAAATGGGTCAAGAAATGGCTTTCAGAACGAGGAAAATATGGTCATATGCCTTTAGTACGGGAATTGAGACAAACCGAACAAGATGATTTAAGGAATTACTTAAGAATGACAGGTCCAATTTTTGATGAGTAATCAGGATCTTCAATTTTCCACAAACATGGCCTTTCCCTATATAATTCTATAAACTCTGCTACTATTTCTTTTGTCCACTCCATTGCACCCCAAAATTCAAACCAACAGACAAGCTCAACGACTGGATCCTTTCGTTAGTTGCAAGTACAAAATTTGACTTGTAACGACTTGATCCTTCACCGATGACGTATTGCACCGACCAGATCGGTCGTTCAGCACTAACGTGCGTTCCCAATATGCCAAATTAAACAGACACTCTCTGTCACATACCATGTCGCGCAAAATATCGCTTCGTGTATGGGAGCCTATTGGCGTTTTTACAGAATCATCGACCAAAGTGGCTTCCGAATATGGCCGACTTCCGTGAACAAACCAGAGGCGTACCTAAAATTATTCAATTTTGGGAACCAAAAAACTTTCATAGCATCTTCTTAAGGCGGTACTTTTTGTTGTTAGAGAATTAATACCAGATTTTGGTACATTCAAAAATTTTATAACACTATTGGACAACTCAATATCAACTTAAATTAATACGAATACTTATAAATAACCTTTCTAATACTGAAAATCGCTATTTTTTTAACGTGGCTTTTCAATTTGACACATTTCAGTATATTAAGGTTATCTATGTTGACACAAGAATTGATGACTATTGTCACTTCTCAATATGGCGACTTCCGTCGAAAGCTAATTAAATCACTACCACGCTCAACTTCGCTCCTTTTTCTTTTACCTCGTAGGCTGTAACTGTTACTCGAAATTATCACATTTTCAAGTTGAAGTATGTCAAATTATTAATTAAAGACATATTTTCGGAATTTTCTATAAATATGAACAGAAACTGAAATAATAAATATATTCCATTCAACTTTTTTAACTGTATATACCTATATTTGGTTCAACTACCTATTAGGTTTTATATTCCAATAACTATTTTAAAAATCACTCACGTTTTAGGAATTTCCAATATTAAGTTTTCTAATAACAAATCATTTTAACATCCAGCTTTGTCGGTCCATTAAATGATGTGTTTATCTCCATCTATCGCTGTTTTTATAACCTGTTGACTAACTATTTAATTGCGTTGCTCTGAGAATTTGTACTGGTTTTCGGAATATTCCTTGCTTAGTTTCTGGAGACGGTCAACATAATATATTTTGGTAGTAGTAAACAAAACTATACATTTTTCGTTAATCCACTGTATCAGCTGACCATGGGTTAAGTCAGTTAATAGTTATTTACGAAGAGCGATATTATTCAAAAAGCGTAATATTTGCCAAAACGAGCACTAGCGAAATTTGCAAATTACGCAAGTTGAACAATGTCGCTATCTTCATAACGTGTTTACGTACAACGTTTTATCTAATTCCGCGCTTCTATAATATTCAATAAAATCTTCAATTACAATATTCAAATGGTGTTAGAAATATTGTTAATATGAAGTATTCACCCAGAAAATTGACGTACTTCAAATAACTGTGTCCATAACAAGTGGGGAGAGTAGTCTCTAAGACTGAGAGCTCTTTTAGTCCTATTTCTCTGCGGAGCTTTGGAATATCTGCAGGCTTTAGCTTGGGTAAATGTCCTTCTTTTATCCAATGATCTTCTGGGTGTTGTGTCCTAGAATTTTGAGTTGCTATGAAGTTCGCAAGTATGTTGGTGAAGGTTTCTTCTTCCCTAACACAGAATCTATATTATTTTCCCCCACTATTGCTTTTTCTGGTGCCCGCTCATTGCCGCTTATGTCCCGTTAGGATCCTTGTTGAATCTTCTTATTTTGACTGGTATCTAGGACCTACCAAATTATTTCAGTTTCAGCTTTCAATGTATTATAGATTCTACGTGTAGTAGAATGACTGACATTTAATTTAATACAACGAAATGGCTTACTGCACATCTGTGACGTAGCACCGATAAGGTTTTAAACTAACTCTAATTCAATACACTGGAAAAAGTATAGGTATGTTTTTACATAAGGTTCCATTTTAGTATTATTCATTCAACCAAGAGAGAAGATATATTCTTCGTCAGTCATTTTATCAAAGATTACATAATGGAAATATAAGATGATTCACTCGTTCGAATTTATCGCGTAAAGCACCGATGCCGCTGGTGAATGTCTGATGATGACTTAGATGGTACAGTACATCGCTACGTCCTTACTTGCATTTAATTTGGCATATTATACGGGACGTCGCCCGTCGAGCGCTGTTATTTTAGAACGGTGTTTATTGGATGTTCGTGTTTAATATTTATGTTGTATAGATTTTTTGAATGTATTAATTAATTGTTGAAATGAGCAAAAAGTCATATTAATATTTTTCTCTTTAATAGCAAAGCTTAAACACTAAATATTTTGCAATATTTGCTTATACAAAATTACGGATTTATTTTTATAATGAGGATATTATATAAACAAGTACATTACGCAAGAAAACACAAAAATTCAATTCTATAGCTAACCAAAGGGGAATTGGTCAGTTCCTTTTGAACGAATTCACCAAATTTTCTTTTCATCATCCATGTAATCAATTTTCTTTCAGCCAGTCTCTATACCAGAGTCCGTATATATTTTACTCTCAAATGTATATTGAAAGATTTGAAAAACAATAGATTAAATTTAGCACATAAACCAAACTCCAAACTTAGTATTTTACAACATTTATAAAAATTTTTAATAAAGGTATCCTGCAGCTGCTTCTCTTTTCACTGTTTTAATCTTGTCAATCCAAAAAATACGTGTTATTTAAAGATCAAAATTTAAGATTGATTGGCCCTATTATTCTGGTGGCTAATGAGTATGTTTAATTGAATTTGTGATAAATATCTGCTAGATTATCAAAAAGTATCACAAAATTACTAAGATGCTGGATAAAAACTGTGAATTGATTCATTTTATAAATTCAAGTTTATTTTTTACTTACCTTCTCAAATCCATATCCCGAACATTTTTCGAAAAAATTAACATTTAAAAATAAACCTTTGTGATAAGGAATCCTATTAATTTAAATATATATTTCTCTAATTACCCCTGTATAGCTTAAAGTAAAATAAGCTTTTCGAACTTATCTGGTATCTACCGGTCTCGTTATTGACAACAAAAGCGAGTCGTAAACATAATTTATGAGAGCGGCGTCCGTTTGGGACAGCAACTTGAATCAAACCGCCCTGGAGTGAAACATCTTATATTTTTATTCTGTAATCTTTGATTACAGTAAAAACAAACACAACTCACTCTTTGAAAATTGTAGGTTATGCTGCAATTCAGTGAAACTGTAAAATAAAATAAAAACACAGCAATTCGCATGCGCCAAATTAGTGGTCAAAAAAATTCGTAAACCATTTTGATAGTTTTCAAACCGTTTTATATTCTGGTTCGATAAGGAAACTGATCGTTAACTAATTGTTTGTCTGGTTGTGATGTATTTAAGTTACTGCGAAAAATTCTGTCGGTTTCTGACGCTGGTTGGATCAAACCAAATATTTATACAAAAACTGCTTACAGCTTTATACGATAGACGATATCTTATCTACGGGTATTCGCTTCTCAAACATTTTTGTGTCTGAATGCTGAATCTTGGTGTTTTAAAATTTTCATATAGGAGGATTCTTACACTCGAATGTTAACAAATTCGAATAAAAATGTTTAAAAAAGATTGTGATTCAATTTGCCAAAAATAATGAGAAAAGTAATAAATATACCACAAGGAGCCTATGAAAGATAAGGCAATATTATAAGACCCATTTTATATGACGTGTTGTTTAATATTCAGTTGTGGACTTGTTATCACTTCTTAAGCTAAGTAGGTAACGTTACTTATTTTAGGTCTACAACCTGCAATGACCCTACAATCCAAAAAAACAAATTATTTCTTTTGTAAGTCAGTGATAACAGGAACAGTTTGAATTTTAAATTATATTTATCAGTGGCACAGTTTATTCAAAAGTCGCTTTGGATAACATATTAAATCGAGATGCTTAATTACAAAATAATTATACTGGAGGTATTAAAAAAATGCGATAATGATATTACACTTTGCAGGCATTGAGTATATCAACCCAGTGATTTTAGGAATAGAAGATAATAAGTATCTTCTGTATGCTCCTTGTGGTATATACATTATTATTTTGGAACTTCAGTCGCAACGCATAAGATCTGACCGTTACGATACGTTATGTTACGTTGCTTCGTTATGTGCCTTGCTTACGTGCGTGTGCTCTCTCCTGAGTCTCTCTCTCGTTTACGAAGCAGCGATTCATATGCTTCGGCCGGGAATCGAACCCGGGCCGCCCGCGTGGAAGACGAGCATTCTACCACTGAACCACCGATGCTATATTAAAATTCTATGTAAAGCTGGTATTCGCAGTGATGGTGATCTACTTGAATTTGTTCGGATAAATTTTTACTATTATTTTCATAATTTTTTGCGCGATTGATCTTTTTTGTTTATTTTCAGCATCGGTTGTCAGGACGGTAGGTTGTGTTTACTGGTTTCTAAGTTTAACACGTCGGTAAGTGATTTACTTACCGATCAGACGTCGAAAAGTAATAAATAGCATAAAAACAATTTCACCAAAATGCAAAATATATTTTAAACTGATCGAGGAGTATAAATGTCACTCTTGACATTTCGTTCATTTCGAAATTTATTATAATTCGGAATTTATTTCAATACGATCGCAAAGAAAATGGTATAAGCATCTCAAACTTTAAGGGTAATTACAACGTTTGCATGTAGATTCCTCTCGTAAAATTGGACAACATGATATGCGGATTAAGGGGTCTAGCACATTTACTTTTCGGAATACAGGGTGTTGAAATTTTGAAAACTTGAATGTTTTTATTCGATAACTTTAAAATGGATGGATAAATTGATTTGACATTCAGCAGGCTGTTTTTAAATGTAAAAGGGTATATTTTGATAGAAATAGTAGTTTGTGCAACTAGTGTGGATATGATGGCCATATCGCACGAGGACGAAGTTTGAGCTCGACGCCGTAGGCGGAGTGCTCAATCGTTCAAGTGCGATATGGACAATCCACACGAGTCGAACAGCATATTTTTTCTACGACTCACTTAAGAAAAAAACTAGAAAATAAAAATTTCTATAAACTGTAATATAACTTCAAATTAAAAATTTAACAATTCAATTTTATGTTTCCACTAATTTTTTTGTGGTAAGCGTACGGTTCTTGAATGTCCAATTTGTATAATGCTACGGTTTCCCTTTTTAAATATACGATGACGTTATAAGTAGATGTTGCCAATCGGACTCCCTCATGAAGGGTACCGTACCGTTATCTATAATAATGAATATTCTGCTAAATATTTCAAACGTCTACCTGTTGTCGTTATTAATGTCAAGCGGAATATTTATTTAACAATAAAATTAACAATAAAAAAACTTCTTCACGGGGAATCGAACCCGAGTCTACCGCGTGAGAGTCTGGTTTGCTCACTACTCGACCACCGAGGAATATGCAAATTGTTTATCTATAACGTCAGATGTATTACATAATTATTGCTTAAAAGGAACTGAAGCTTCTACCGTGTGTCCCGCGACAGTTCTACCTTTTTATTAATTTTTTGGGAAATTAAACCATAATATTTTTTATATTTGCATTATCAAGAAAAATCAGGTTTCTTATATTTCTGGTCCCTATCTGACTCTAAGAAAAAATACTACTTAACAAATAATAATATTTTGAAGTAAGCACTGTGTCAAACGATCAAATTAGGATCAAACTGAGTTTGATCAAACCGGTGACGCCATTGCAAATTTGATGCCCGACTTTTCATCAGTTTGACTGTCACTGTTAATTTAATGATCTTCGAGTTTATTTGATTTGTTGATAGGATGAAAATGGGACGTAGAGATAACGTTCTGTTTCCATTGCCAAAAGTAGCCTCAGGCATAGTTTTATACCTAAATCAAAAAATAATTGTAGCTAAAAAAGATACTGAAAAAAGCAGAACAGAATATGGTCAATGGGATAAATCAAGAATCAACCCAGATAGCACGTTTGTTTTATATCCTATCTTAGTCTGAACGTATTTTTCCTTTAATAGGACCTATCAAAGATGTCTTTCTTAAGACATTTTGAGGATATCTAATCTTCTGATGAGTTTTCCATATTTAAGGTTAACTGGCTAACTAACAAAATAATAGCACTGGTAGTCCAGACCATATTGTTCATTACAAAAACTGAAATATATGTTTAAAATCAATACAACTAAGAACTGAACAATAAAGGAAAGGAGATAATTACTAGATTTCGTTTGAATTACAAATCACGTTTGAATGATTAGTTGATCTGTAGTTTGAACTCTCAAATAGTTGGGATTTGCAGCGACCAATGAGAACGCTAGTTTCATCAGTCTGGTTTGATACGAATTCAAGCGGTCCTAAATCCATTAAACTAGTTTGTTGTACTTCTGACGCCTCAGTTTGACATAATTCCAAATTGATGACGTTATTTTATAGTTTGATCGATCCAGTTGACAGCAAACTAAAGCTAATTTGATGCTTATTTGATCGGCTGACACAGCGCTAACAGTATTATGATCTACTAGGAATGGGAATGAAGTGCACCCTCCTGGAACGGTTTTTCTTTTTTTCTTATTTCGGAAATGTTAATTAAACGCATTTGGTGTTACTTTTTTTTTGTAATATTGTGATCATTTTTGTTACTTGTTACTATTGCTGTGAAGACCATTTCGTTGTAATTATATACAGGGTGGTCCTTAAGTAATTGTACATAGAAGTACAGTACAATCTTCACTTCAATATATTGCGATTAAAGCCAACTAGCCTCAATGAAATGTTTATATTAAGAGCGATACAGGGTGTTGAACATGAAATTTTAATTTTCGTTTTTCACAATAACTTTAACGCTTATCGAGACATATATGCACAAACATTTGAGGTGGGGGTTTTTTGATATAAGAAATCATAATGTTGTATCTATTTCGATGTATTTTGTGGAGGGCGCCACACATGCTACGTATGCGGCATAAATGTACGTAAAACCTTTTGGCCTTTTACATTAGTTCTACTTTTGTAAAAAATAATTGAAGCCATATCATTACAACAAAAAAAAGGTATATTTGCTAGTATCCCCAAATCTTAACGGTTCTAGAGATGATCACATTTTAGTGATTAACTTCATGATTATTATTCAATGAAATTATATATATATATATAGTGACCATCTACCCCAAGAGGGGTTTAGTCGCCGGAGCGGCTTTTTAGATCCAGATTTTTTGGGGGGGATCGGGCCCCATTTCCAAGTTTTCAAATCAGTTTTATTAAGTTCCTCCACTGTTTCTTGTCGGTTGTTTTCGCCTTCCAGTTTCGGATACCTAGACAGTTTATGTCATCTTCAACCTCCTGTAGCCACGTTGATTTTGGCCTCCCTCTTTTTCTTTTGCCACTTGGCTTCCACTCAGTCATCGCATAAATTGTGCTGTTTGGACCTGCTCTCCACACATGTCCCAACCATTTTAACCTTTGCTCTTTTATTACACTTATGATGTCCCTCTGGATGTCTTTTTTCAGTTTTTCATTTGTTCCTGTTGTTTCTTGGGTCCCAGTATGACTCTTAGTATTTTTCGTTCAAAAATTTCCAGGTCTTCTTGTTGTTTCTTTGTCATTATCATAACTTCAGCTCCATACGTTATTGTTGGTCTAATTATTGTTTTATAAATTTTCCTTTTAGTATTTTTGCCTAGAAATTTACTTCTTAATAAATTTTTATTTGCCTGGAAGACTCTGTTTGCTGCCATTATTTTCTCCTTAATTTCCATTTCTCCATCCCTATTGTTGGTTATTGTAACTCCTAAATATTTTATTTTATCAACTTCTTCAAATTTGAAGTCACCGATGCTATTATTATTGTTCATTAGGTGTTTGTTCACAGTCATTATTTTTGTTTTTGTTTCATTTATTTTAAGGCCCATTTTTTTACCTTCTTCCACAATTTCTTGAAACATTTTTTTCATAATTTCTCTGTTTTTTGCTACCAAGACTAAATCATCCTCATAAGTTATCAATTGCCCACCCCTTGTCCTTAGGTTTCCTTTGTCTACGTTTCTGACTACATATTCCAGCGCCAGATTGAATAGAGTTGTTGACAGAGAATCTCCTTGTCTGACTCCTTTGTTAATCTCGAATATGTCCGTTTCACCTTTTTGTGTTTTTACCGTAGCTGTTGATTGTTTCATAGTAATCCAGATTAATTTTCTCAGTTTTTTGTTTATCTCCATAGTTTGAAGTGCTCTCATTAGTTGTTGTCTATTTATTGAATCAAAGGCTTGTTCAAAATCAATAAATAGCATCTCTATTCCGATTTGATGTTCGTGAGTTTTTTCCAATATTTGCTTCAGGATATGAACTGCGTCTATGGTTGATTTGCCTTTATTAAATCCGTATTGATATTGTCCCAATATTGTGCCTATACTGCTTGCCAGTCTCTTTTGGATGAGTGTAGACAGTATTTTATAGGTCGTGTTGAGTAGCGTAATTCCTCTATAGTTAGTGTAATTTCGTTGATCCCCTTTTTTATGTATTGTTACTATTTGACCTGATCTCCACTCTTCCGGCATCTTTTCATCCCTCCATATACACCTTACTAATTCGTATATCTGTTCTGTCAGTTTTTCTCCTCCATGTTTAATTAATTCAATATTTATTCCGTCGCTTCCTGGTGCTTTCCCGTTTTTGCTTTTACTAATGATTTCTTTTATTTCTTCTAGCGTTGGTTCTGGTATTTGCTCTATTTCTAATTCTTCGTCTTCCGAAAATTCTTCCAGTATTTCCGTCTCTGTTAGGACGTTTTTAAAATGTTCCAACCATGTTGTTTTATATTCTATTTCGTCTTCTACAACTTTACCATTTTTGTCTTTGATTCCAATTTGTTTGGTCTTGAATACTCTATTTTGCTCTTTAATTTTTTGGTAGAATAATTTTGAGTTCCTATTATTATTTTCGGCATCTATTTTTCCTAGTATGCTATCGACCCATTCCCTTTTAATTCTCCTTACTGCATTTTTTGCTTGTTTTCTTATCTTTTCATATTCATTCTTATCTTCGTCTTTGTTCGTTCTAAGCCATTGGCTCCAAGCATCCCTTTTTGTTTCCACTATTTCTCTGCACTCCTCATTATACCAACCTTTTTTTGGAATGTTCTTTTTAAAGCCTATTTTTTCTTTTGCCGCTGTATTAATACATTCTTCAATTTTTTTCCATTTACCTTGAACTTCATCGATTTGTATTTCTTTTCCTTTATCATCCAGTAATTTTTCTATGCGCTTTCCATATTCTACTCTAATTTTTATATCTTCTAATTTTTGTATATCCCATTTATTGATTAGATGTCTACTTTTAAATTTCATTTTTACTTTTTGTTTTAAAATTGCTGTAACCATGTAGTGATCTGAGTCAATGAAATTACGTTCGAAAAATATAGTTGAGTGTACGATAGTTATTAGGTTTTTCAAATATCAAAAGTACCATACATATTTTTCATGTTAACTGCTACTATACCCCAATACTCTCCATCTAAATACTAAAAAAATAATTATTGTACGCCCTACATTTTTCGAACGTAATTTCATTAAATAATAGAGAGTTTTCAAAAACTATTTTGACAGATAAATATATAGTTTTCAAACCTCCTGCGTCCCAACGGTAACGGTAACACAAGTTTTTGTTTGTTACAATATTATTTGATTTGTTGCTGCTCGCTAAAGGCGTTTCAAAATTAAAAAAATGTTTCCCAGTAAATTTGCAGAAATTTGAGTGAATTATGGCCCATTTTGAGGGATCTGTATAAGGGTTGTTTGCAAATATTTCAGTTAGCAAAATCTGATTGTCTTCCTCAGAGAACCGAATCCTACTTCTTTCTAGATTGTTCAAGACAAATTGATAGCATAATTATTAATAATGTGTGCTATCGCAATTCGCAAGTTGATTGTTGAAATTTTAGTGAAAAAAACAGATACCAAAGACAACATACAGAATACAGACATCACTCATTGAATTGAGGTTAGATTTTTGGTCTTTCCGTGGCCTTTTCGTTAATGCAACCGCTATGTATACCGTCCGTAAGATACCGGAGGTGTACGGTAGCGGTATACGCTAAGTGACATATCGTATGTCAATGTTGTCAAATAGCGTTAATCGGAGTGTTTTTTAAGCGGCTTCGAAAACTCTCTAATAATCTTCTGTATGTTCCTTGTGGTATATTATTCATTCTTTTTTTAATTTCTTGGGAAATTAAACCACAATATTTTTAAATTCTTTATTTCAACGTTTCGGTAGCGTTCCAGCTACCGTTGTCAAGAAAAAATAAGTAGAAATTAATTTTTATCCCTAACTGACACAACAGAGAAAATTTCACAAAAAAATTTGTTGTTGTAATGATGTGGCTTTAATTATTTTCCACAATAGTAGCGCTAATGTAAAAGGCAAAAACGTTTTGCATTCATTTATGCCGCATACGTGGCCTTTGTGGCGCCCTCCATCGAAATAGGTACAAAATTATGATTTCTCAAATCAAAACACTCCCAACCTCAAATTTTTGTGTACGTTCGTCGAAAAGCGTCAAAATTTTAAAAAACGAGAATTAAAATTTCATATCTTCTGAAAGTTCCTTGCGGCATCATCTATTATTTTTTCTCTTATTTTTTGGAAATCAAACCACAATAATATTTTGTATTTTTTATTTCGACGTTTCGTTAGCGTTCCAGCTACCGTTGTCAAGATTAACTAGTAATAAAATTTTTGGTCCCTATCTGACACAACGAAAAAAAATATGACAACTAGACAATCGATGATATTTTGAAGTTTAATACTACAAAATGGAGAACAATCTTCAAAAAATTGCATATATCAGATATCTGGCGAATGCGACAAATTCTATTAGGTGAAACATCTAGACCATTGAAAGTCCGAATAAGTGAACATAAAAAATATATCAAAGATAGGGAGTTCTTTAAGTCATGTATTTGTAAACATGCTTGGGAAGAGGGGCATAAAATTCAATGGGATTTGACAAAAATAATATTGAAAGAGCCCAATAATAAAAGACGAAAAATCAAAGAAAGTGCTTTAATACAAATAAATGCACATAAATGTGCAGCTAGTATTTTAGCCGAATGTAGTCAAATTTGGTTACCAATGTTAGAAAGAGAAATTCCCAATAATCAATTACCTGCGTTATCAGGGTAGCATCATAAGTTTTTGTCCCGGCTTTCTTATGATTTATCATTTGAATAGTTGTTAATCGATTCAATACACAAAATCACCAAACTAAGTTATACATATTTTTATAAAAAAAATAATCATACACAAAAAAGTAACAACAAACGCATTTTATTAACATTTCCAAAATAAGCGAAAAAAGCGCTATCCCAATAAAAACCGCTCCTGGAACGTGCACTTCACTGGATTCCATTTCTAGTAGACTATCATATCGTTAGAATGTCATAAGATAAAATATTTTATTTCACATTTTACCAGAGATGTGATCTACTATGAATGGACCTTAATAAAAATTTGATAACAAAATTTTGCAGTCTTACACTTCAAAATAATTTTTTGATTGTCTAGTTGTCAAATTTTTTTCTGTTGTGTCAGTTAGGGATAAAAATTAATTTCTACTTATTTTTTCTTGACAACGGTAACTGGAACGCTACCGAAATGTCGAATTAAAAAATATTATTGTGGGTTTGATTCTCAAAAAATAAGAGAAAATATTAAAAATTTATGTTCAACACCCTATATCTCTCTTAATATTAACATCATCAATATCAATATCAAGGCTAGTTGGCTTAAATCGCAATATTTTGAAGTGAAGATTGTACTGTACCTCTATATACAATTACTCAAGCACCACCCTGTATGTGAGTGTATTAACTAATAATGATGAGAGTGGAATTTATAAAACAATCTAATAGCCATAAATTAATATAAATCGGACAACTCCCAAGTTTTTCACTATAAAAACAATACAACATAAGGATAATCATTATTTCATCACGATTTTAAAAAAGAAGACGACCGAATTGTGGTCCTATGTCAACCCTTATGAAGCTTTCTTCTCCTTTTGGGGATGTGGGTGACAGCATAAATGGCGAACTATTTAAATCATCAAAAAGTTGAGTTTTCATATCAACATAGAAACATTAAAAATAATCGATTCTATACTATGATTTTGTTCACACGGTTGTCGTTTGCACGGCACCGTTTACTCTGACTGGCACATCTTTAACGGATTTCACGGATTCGTCGTCCGAAACGTCAATCAGTTGAATTTCAGCATGGATCGCGAACACATTGTTGCAATGTTCATATTGCATCGACATATAAAAAAACGATGGAAAACCAGAAATCAGTGGGCTCATCTTATTAATTTGAATTGAAAAGAGTTTGGCGTGTTTTATACTGTTTCACACCTGAGAGAAGATTAGAAAACATTTTTAATTACCTCAGCATGAGTACACAACATACCCGCGTTTTTATTGCCGTCACAACGTTCAACGTGAAAGGCGCAATGGGTAAATTTTGTTAAATTTCTTGTATAGGTATCGGGTTTTTTATTAATTAAATTGAAAGACTGTGACGTATTCCCAGAAAAATATATTCCTGTTTGATCTCACTATCATGCACCGCCTTTGAGGAAACTTAAAATGAATTTTGTGTATTTCTGGCATTTATTATGATTACCTAAATGGTCATTAAACTATCTTCACAGTAACAAGTTGGATTTAACCCTAATTAACAAGAATCAAAGTTATAGTATAGTTTAGTGGAAAAGCTAAATCAATGGGCCTTTTCAATATTTTTTTGTATTGGTTTAAATTAAAGTATTTTATGAAAAAAGTCCCTTTATTTTTTTATTTTTTTTGGGAGCTCGATTTCTATCATAAAAAAATTATCAAAAGTACGGAAAGCAGCGCGCGGTTTGAACGTGACGTCACTTCTCCCTCCTTCGTGACGTCAAAGAGCCTACGACCTTGAAAACGACAGACCGTTATTTCCATAGGATTTGTAAAGTTTGCTTCTCTGGTTTTTGATTTTGACATCTCATGTAACCTCGAAATTGATATTCTCTTCCATTCTGGATGATTTGTTTTTGTTGAAATAACAATATAAATTGTCCAAGCAAAATATTCATTTACGTTCCTCGAGATGAAAATCATGGTTCAAAGAAGCAAAAGCTGAAAAGAAGTTGACCAAAACCAGGAACATTTGCTTTTTCGTTGGATGTTTTGGCCTCGGCCGTAGCCGTAGCATGGCCGTAGCAGCAATTAGCCAGCCATTTTGACAGATACTGCCAACATAACTCCAGACCTTATGACGTCACTTGCCACAAGGTCGAACGCGTGTTTAAATTACCATAATATCTGTTTAACTTTTTATCCAGCTTTGCGACATTCATATTCGAAACAAAGCTGCGAAAATTATCAAAGGTAATACCACGAAAGCTTCAAATTTTATCGATAATTTTTTCTTTTCCACGAAAACTTGTTTATTTGGCAAATATGAAAACAAACCGATTGAATGTTTTTGCCTCAATGAACAAGTTTCAGTGATGAAAATAAAAAATTATGTGCATCCTTTTTTATCGCGATAAAGACTCCTCTTCCTCAATATCTAGTAAGCGGACGTCACTTTTACACAATGACAATGAGTCGCAAGTTTGGTTACTTATAATTTCAATATTCTATCGTTAATTTATCTTGCCAAAAAACACTCGAGCTTTTCTTTTATCAGATAAATTTCTCTTTAACTAAAAGTTTTGCCAATCACTAAATTTGCTCGAAAAACTGACATTAGATAAAATCGCTCCACCTTCGGTGTCGCGATTTTATCATGTCAGTTTTTCTCGTAAAATTAGTGATTGGCAAAACTGTTTCGTAAATTTATCCGATAAAAAAAAAGCTCTTGTGTTTTTACTGTTGATAAAATTTGAAGAACGAGTTGTATTTGAGAAGATTATTTTTTTCAACAATTTAAAATTATGTATTAAATGTTCAATAATCTCTTGGGTGATGGCACTGAATCGGTTTGTGTTCATTTTCCAATAAACTTCGAAGCACTTTTAGTTGTCAATAATGACAAATTCAAAGTAAAATTTTGACGTTTCAATGTAAATATAGTATCTATTATCGATGAGGAAGCAGAATTATCAGTATAATACCGAATGATTGGCTAGAATAATGTGTTGCTATTGGTTAAAACCACCAAAATGTCAGATTCTGACAATTGAAAAAAATAATCAGTAAGCTTCCAAATAAAATATTTGTTTTGAGATTCAAGCATCTACTGAAAAGGCCCATTGCAACTTTTCATAAAAATGGCTTATTATTCCCATGAAGATAATACAAATATGCATTTTATTTCAACCATAATAGTGTAATAACGCTGATGGTTTGCTAATTGCAAACATCATTGAAAATATATCCTTCACAAAGAACTATCCAACTAAAAATACATCTAAATTGAGTTAATGTGCCGTACATAACGGCTTTAGTACAATAGGAAAGCTTTTCTTCTATTTTACCCATAAAGATGAGTCTGCATGTAATATAATTTCAATTTGTATATTCACGAACAGCACAGAGACACTAAATGCAACAACAAGATAAAAAAATATGAAAAAGATGTGATTTTATTCACTGTGTGAATTATTCAACATAGACATTAGTGCAAATGAGAATTGTAACGAGAATGCTAGTTCAGAAATACACATTAATGCAAATATATTTGAAAGTCAAATTGAGAGTTCGTCTACAGAAGGGTTAATTAATGACAATATAGTTAATACTTTTTGATGCATAATTCAAATTGTGCCTGATGGATGTAAACGTCAGAGCTTAAATTATTTTTTGCCAGTTTAGCGAAGCTGAAGTAGAGTTTAAACAGCAAATAAAATAAAATAAGAACATAAAATAATATCAGAAATAAGAGCAGACAACATAGGTTTATAGAGATAACTAAAATAAAATAAGAAATAAGAATGAACCAATCAAATCGCAGATTTTTTGACAATGACTTTTGTGTTTTGTGCAAGTTTAGAAAATTTCGTTCTAAGTAAATACAGTACCTACTTAACCTCAACCTCGCTATTTAGTTGTTATTGTATTTATATTTTTCAAAATTTTTAATTTCCTATTAGAATCATTATAGAAAATTTATAAAATTTTATTAATGTGGAAAATAATGACAAAATGACAAAATCAAAAATTTTCATTAGATTTTAGGTTAGAAAACTAGAACTTGTCAAAAGTGTCAATACGGAAAAGATTGGGGAGTGGATTTGGGTCATGAACAATATCATTTTCCAAATAAAATACGCGAAAAAGATAAAAGTTGGCCATCTATTCTCTTATTCTTACTCCTTATTTTAGCTTATTTCCTGTATAAACGCTGTCATTGAAATGCATCAAGTGAACATTCTTATTTTATTTTATAAGTTCCTATTTTATTTCAGTTGCTTTATAAAATCTGCTTGATTTCGCAATTACTTCTTATTTGTCACTGGAGTATAGTGACCAAGTATGTAGCAGTGATTTTTCTTCGCAGCTTTGAATGCGAAAAGCAGAAAGTTTATATTTTGAAAATTTTATCTGGAAGCCGCC
This sequence comes from Galerucella pusilla, assembly GCA_910591695.1. NCBI lineage: Eukaryota > Metazoa > Arthropoda > Insecta > Coleoptera > Chrysomelidae > Galerucella > Galerucella pusilla. Next base: position 29,693 of record CAJUYI010000785.1, read on the forward strand.
TTCTTGGTAGCTTTGACTCCGGATGACAAAATAAATGTATTTATCTGAATTTAATCTGGTGTCATTGAAAATGACCTTAGGAAAATTTTAAATTTTGGATTTCCTCCACTAATTATTATGAACATGATGGTAGAATTGGAAGGGAGAGGAACAGGTGAAGAATACTATGTATTTAACAAGGTGGTGAGGATTTCAAGAGCCAGTCACTATCAGAGAATAGCAATTTGTATAACACTTTTCCTCCCGCAGGATGTAGTTTATATTACTACTACAGTAATTATTTGAGGTGGAAAATGGCACTTTACTCCTGTGTAGTAGGCAGCAATTAAAGCCCTGAGTGGGTATACCGGCAACTTAGGACTTGCTAAAGAATGTCGAGAACTACTTGCTAATCTTGCAAGGCGGAACTTGGTGCTGCTAGAATGGATTCCAGCCCACTCTGGTTTTGAAGGCAACGAGAAGGCGGATGCACTGGCTGCGGAAGGGGCGGCAGCTCCTTTCTGCGGCCCGGGCCCGACCCTGGGCCTAACAAAACAAAGAATACGCAAGGAGACGAAGAAGTGGCTGAGGAATCAGCACCTCGCTCATTGGAATGCTCTGCAGGGTCCTAGACAATCCAAACTTCTACTGAAGGGATGGACTGATGGACACGCCAGGGCAGCCACTGAACTACCAAGGAGTAGGCTAAGGAAGATAGCAGGACTCCTAACAGGGCACTGCTGTATGAGGAAGTACCTCAACAATCTAGGAGTAGAGGAAAGTTCCCTATGTAGGGGTTGCGGCATGACTGATGAAACGTCAGTTCATGTTCTCTTAGAGTGTCCACACTGGGCTGTATTACGCAGGCGAATCTTCGGAGTCACTGTCATGGCTCCTGGAGACACAAGCAGGCATCCACTGAAAAAGGTTGCGGCCTTTATTGAAGGGCTCGGCTTCATGGATGACTAGGTAGCAGGATTGGCACAATGGGCCCGCCAGTGGCCTCAGTGTCGGAACCTTGGCTTGAGTTGTCCAGGACAAGGCTCGCCTGCACACTTAGTAGTAGTAGTTACTCCTGTGTAATTTACTTATATAATTTTTTCCCCTACCCACTTATTAAACCTTTTTATAAATTATTATTTATTTTGTTGTCTTCAGCCTATTGCTTATAATGTTTAATATTGTTTTATACTTGTGATTAAATTTTTGTGGTAATAAGGTTAATGAGGCTATGCTGACTTAATATCTGGAGGCGTAGTTATAAATTAAAAATCACCTGGGTGTCTTATTTCCAAAAAAGTTTAAGGAACAGCATACTGTTAGTTTTGTTCTCAAGTGAATATAAAACATTTACAAGACCGGAAAGTAGTCAGATTCCAGGGCGTGCCGTAGGCGAGTCCTGGAAGCTTGGTGAGACCTGAAAAACACAAATTTTCGGTTGCGTGACGTACAATATTTTTTTTAAGACAGACACCTCGATGTACATTTAATTCTTCATTTTAATTTTTATAACAAATTTATAACCAATTTTTGATTGCGTCGTATGACTTCTCGTAACGGACTGATTTTACTGGTAATATATCGTAAGTCGCTTTCCTCGCTGCTTTTAAAATTTCTTCTGGAATCTCATTTTCCGTATCGGATAATTCAAAATCTGAATTAATATTATTGTTAAATTTGCGCATACGCAAAATAAGTTCGACATAAACGACAAATTAAAAATCGACGTCTAACCTTGCTAAAAGCAACCGAACAGAAACCATTTTCATATCTTCAAGGGTACCCTTTTGAAAAAATAATTTGTAAGGGTCTGCAACCGTCAAATTTTTTACATAAAAATTAATAACTCAAAAAATATGCATTTTCGAAAAAAGTTCTCATACAAAAGCATACTAAAATTTTACGTAGATTTTAGAAATGTATTGATATACAGGGTGTTCCATTTAAAATAACAAAGTTACAGTCGACTTCCGGTAGAACCGGAAGTCTGCCATCTTTGAAAATATTTTAGTTATAAAGATCGCATCCGAAAACCGAAACGTAGAAATGTTCATGATTTTACTATAAGTATTTTGCCATATACAGATAGTTTTAACTCGTCGTGGGACACCCTGTATTCTTGTATCGTACTTTTCAAATCATTCAAGCAAGGGACTTTATTTAATTGTCCACTATGATAACTTAAGTTATACATTACAATCACGCTTGCTCTTTGATGTTTTATTGATTTTAGGACTCTGATCAATTATTTTTTGTTGTATTTTTATTAATTGTTATTTTGTTATTTTTATGAATATATTTAGTCCGTTACAATTATCCTTTTTGGTAGACATTTTCTCAGGCTATGTTGGAGTAATATTACAAAAATATAAAATAGATCTCCGAAATGATATATTCATGTACACTTGAAATAATTGGTTTTGGTGGTGAATTAAAAACGAAGAAATGAGTAGTTATATGTACGTACAGTAGACAAACATTTGTAACAAATATACAATAACATATATATTACATTAGTTGGATGTAAGAAGAACCCACTAGAGTCTAGAGTCTAGAAGCTGCAGTCGTATGCGCGAAGAAGCTGCACATAACAATATCTGAACATCAATATCGGTCAAAGCCTTAGGCCTGGTTCTATTTCTATTTTCTATTTTCCATCTATTTCTGGTTCGTATCAACAAAACAAAATACAAAACGTTTTATGTACATACATACACAATATTTTTGCTGTACATGTGAACGTCTATTGCATATAATCCCTGTACATAATTTGAAGCATTGCGGAGAATGTATATTCTAAATATCTTCTGTATGTTCCTTGTGGTATATTATTCATTCTTTTTTTAATTTCCTGGGAAATTAAACCACAATATTTTTAAATTCTTTATTTCATCGTTTCGATAGCGTTCCAGCTACCGTTGTCAAGAAAAAATAGGTAGAAATTAATTTTTATCCCTAACTGACACAACAAAAAAAATTTGACAACTAGACAATCAAAAATTATTTTGAAGTTTAAGACTGCAAAATTTTGTTATCAAATTTTTATTAAGGTCCATTCATAGTAGATCATATCTGTGGCAAAATGTGAAATGAAATATTTCATTTTATGACATTCCAACGATATGATAGTCTACTAGAAATGGAGTCCAGTGAAGTGCACGTTCCAGGAACGGTTTTTATTGGGATAGCGCGTTTTTTCGCTTATTATAGTTAAATAGTAGTGGAACTATTATTGTAAATATATTTCGAACAGATACAACTAGCTTGTTTTATGAGAACTTTTAATTAACTTATTTTTAGTCAAAATTACATATGTCAATATTAATAATATATATGACAGTAACAAACTTAGAAAAGATGATTTATTATTTTATAGGATTAGATCAAATTGGTACCATGAATTCCAACACGTCCCTTTAAGCGTATAAAACAATAAATCCAATAAAAGTAAAACAGTTTACTTCAAACCCAATCCCTCTGTACACAATCTGTGTTTGGGAACTGGTAAAGATTTAGTACAAATGTCTGCAATCATAAGTGTGGTAGGCATATATGAAAGATTAATCTTCTTGTTGATAATCAGCTCTTTAATATAGTGATATCTAACATCGATATGCTTTGTACGCTTATGATAGCCAGAACTTGTTGCTATCTTCTGAGCAGATTGATTGTCGTTATATAATATAACAGATTCCTCATGATTTATATGAAGTTTTCCAAGATTCATAATCTCATTCATTAAACTTTTAAGATATACAGCTTCCTTAGCAGCTTCTGTTATAGCCATATACTCCGCTTCTGTGGATGACAGTGCGGTACTTAATTGTTTACGACATCCCCAAGAAATAGCACCATTTGCAGATTTGAACACAAAACCAGTGAAAGACTTCCTATCTGAAGTATCATTCGCCCAATCGGCATCAACAAATCCTTCTAGATTGAAATGACTACCACTGTACGTTAGACATAAGTCTTGAGTGCCTTTTAAATGCCGAAGAATCCTTTTCGCTGCATTCCAATGCTCTTTTGTATGGCACGTGTTAAATTGGCTGAGGAATGACACTGCAAATGAAATGTCAGGACGCGTTGCCACACACAAGTACATTAATGAGCCAATCAATTCTTGATATGGTACATTAACTATAGGTTCTTCTTCAGTAGAAAATTTAAAATTGGGATCTAATGGAGTTCCAATAGACTTAGCCTCTGTCATGCCAAATTTTAAGAGAATAGATGTGATATACTGCTTTTGACTCAGTTTTATCTCATTATTCAGTCGATTTCTCTCTATTTTAATTCCAAGTGCTGAAGAAATAGGTCCAAGGTCTTTAATTTTAAATTTCTTTAAAAATTCAGTCTTAAGAAGGTTTATCATACCAGAAGCTAAACATATAATCAGATCTAGAGATGTAATATTCATAGAACATCCAAAAAAGACTGAAGATATTTGCGAAGGTATTAAGAAGCATGTTCCAATCATTTTAAGAAGTAATAATGAAGATGACCATATCGAAAACAACTTTGAGATTACAGAAAGTCAAGAAGAAAATATTGTTTTTGAGGGGGAAAATGATGAAAACGAAGAACATGAAAACGAAGAACCTTCAAGATTGTATCCACTAAGACAAAGAAAACAAAAACAATTTCCAGATTTTTTGACTTACTATACTGTATCTGAACATTCAGATCCTTTAACAGTTGAAGAAGCTATGTCCAGTGAAGAAAAAGAAAATTGGTACCATGAATTCCAACTAAGGCCATAGTCATAGGTTCATATTCATCAGGTAAACCTTGCAACATAATAATACCAATATATTCGTCATCAACTAGTTTCCCGATACCTGCCAATTGTTCTGAAATTGCCATAATCTCATTAACATATTGTTCCATAGAGTTGAAGTTTTCGAGCTTCATAGAAAACAAACTACGCATCAGTCTTACTCTTCTATTTAAACCTTTGTCTTCAAATGCTTTTTCTAATGCATCCCAAGCGGCTTTAGCGGTCTCAGCTTGCATTACATGCGACAAACAGTTGGTTTCGATCATTAAGTTGATCTTGCTCAAAGCTTTTTCGTCTCTTCGGATTTTAGTAGAAGCATCTATAGTATCTCCATCAGGATAACCCACCACGGAATACCATAGATTATCATGTCTCAGTAAGTTCTTCATTTGAAATTTCCAAATGTTGTAGTTTTCTCGCCCTTTAAGTTTGGCTAAACCACCAATTAATACTGATGAATCTTCTTTAGACATTTTTTCAAACTCCTCCAAGCTCAGCTGTCACTATACAAGTATTTACAAATTATTTGTTATTTGGGTGATCTGGGCCCATAACCTATAGTTAAATAGTAGTGGAACTATTATTGTAAATATATTTCGAACAGATACAACTAGCTTGTTTTATGAGAACTTTTAATTAACTTATTTTCAGTCAAAATTACATATGTCAATATTAATAATATATATGACAGTAACAAACTTAGAAAAGATGATTTATTATTTTATAGGATTAGATCAAATTGGTACCATGAATTCCAACACTTATATTGGAAATGTTGTTAATAAAACGCGTTTCTTGATAGTTTTTTTTGTGTATGAATATTTAAGTTTTTGAAATATGTATACTCAGTTTTGTGATTTTGTGTATGGAAATGTGTATCGATTAACAACTATTCAAATTATAAATCATAAGAAAACCTGGATAGAAACTTATGATGCTATCCTGATAACGCAGGTAATTGATTATTGGACATTTCTCTTTCTAACATTGGTAACCAAATTTGACTACATTCGGCTGAAATACTTGCTACACATTTATCTGCATTTGGTTGTATTAAAGCACTTTCTTTGATTTTCCGTCTTTTATTATTGGGTTCTTTTATTATTATTTTTGATGAATCCCATTGAATTTGATGACCCTCTTCCCAAGCATGTTTGCAAATAGCTGACTTAAAGAATTCCCTATCTTTGATATATTTTTTGTGTTCGTTTATTCGTACTTTCAATGGTCTAGATGTTTCACCTAAATAAAATTTGTCGCATTCACATGATATTTGATATATGCAGTTTTTTGAAGATTGTTCTTCATTCTTTGGTTTCGTTTTTGTTAGTATTGATCTCAATGTATTATTCGATTTAAAACTAGTTCTAATATTGAATTGGTTACCAATTTTCTTAATTCTTTCTGATAAACCCTTAACATACGGTATTGTCAAGTTTCTAAAAATTATGTTAGCTGAATTATTAATATTATTGTTATGGGGTATTAACAATGAGCCCCTCTCTATATGCTTAATCTCCTTATTTACAAATTCTGCAGGGTAATTATTGTTATTTAAAACATCTTTTAAAAAAGTTTTCTCCTTTGTAAATTGATCATCACTAGAACAAATGATTCTGGCCCTATCGTATAAAGATTTTACTATCCCTTTTTTAACGCTTATAGAATGATTAGAGTCAAAATTCAAATATCTATTAGTGTGTGTTGGTTTGCGGTATACACTCGTTTCATACCCTGTAGATGTTTTATTAATAAGAACATCTAAAAATGGCAAAAAATGGTTATTTTCAATTTCAATTTCAAATTTTATAGATTCCTCTCCTTCATTTATATTTTTTTTAAAAATCATTAAGAGATATTAAATCATGAGGCCATATTGCGAAGATGTCGTCTACATATCTCCACCAGACAATTGGTTTTAATTTTTGATTATTTACTATTTCGGCTTCAAAATGTTCCATGTAAATATTCGACAAAATTGGTGAGAGACAAGAGTCCATGACAAGACCGAAATTCTGTTCATAAAAATCATTATTGAATTGAAAATATGTTTTTGTTATACATAATTTTAATAATTCCATTATTGCTGTTACGCTCAATTTGGTTCTTTCTGTAAGGGTCTGATAAATTTCTAATTTTGATTGGACAAGTTCTATTGTTTTTTGTACCGGTACATTCGTGAAGAGACTAACTACATACTATGTATCGATGCTGGTTGGGTAGCTGTGTACATCCTGCTCAGTATTCTTGGGATTGAAATCCTATTTATCCCTTATTAATAATGTATTTCAGTGTATATTTTTTCAATTTACTGTGAGTGACAGTGACGCATGTCAAGATAACGTCGCTCCATCGGTGACACTGGGCTTTACTTTAAAAATCGAAGCTAAAATGTAAAAGGGGTTTATGTGCATATTTTCAACGATTTCAAAGCCTGCATTTGCATGTCAACGGAGTTTCACAAGGTACACCCTCCAATTTATTATTTTTCCCATTGATACGGATGACATGTGACGATTTTCCATAGATAAGGTTTTCGGGTCCGGTGAACTATAGGGAGCCACGAGTTTTTTACTGATTTTATAAAAAGTTGATAGTAATCACCCATTTTGATGTGGATCCATTGAATTTGCGGATTATTTAGGATTTCCAGAAAAAATCGAAAAAAGATTTTCTTTCAACATTTCTATCTACAAAAAGGGTTAGTACATAGGTTGCTATTTATATTTTCAGCCTAATAATGAAAATACAGTAATTTATTATTAAAAATGGCTTTATTGTTTTTCGAAGTCATCTCCATGATGATCAATACACTTTTGCATGCGCTCGAACCAATTTTCGTAACACTTTTCCCATTCCGATTGGGGTACCTCCAAAACATGGTTTTTGAATGCATCAACAGCTTCTTCAGGCGCCGAAAAACGTTGGCCACGTAATTTATTCCTGATATGCGGAAATAAAAAGAAGTCATTTGGTGCCAAATCAGGGCTGTAAGGAGGATGACCCGTCAATTCGACGTTTTGGCCAGTCAAATAGGTGGTTGCTTTAGCCGATGTGTGAGAACTGGCATTGTCATGATGAAGAATGATCCTTCGTTGCCGGTTGTTTTTTCGTATTTCACCAAGCACTTCTGGCAAACAAATGGTTGTGTACTATTCAGAATTCACCGTTCTACGTTGCTCTAACGGCACGATTGCCACATGTCCAATTATTCCGAAGAAACAGGCGATCATTTGCTTCGAGGTGCTTCACGCACGAACCACTTTTGTCGGAATAGGCTCGTCTCGGAAGACCCATACAGTGGATTGCTGTTTTGTTTCGGGCTCATATGCATAGATCCAAGATTCGTCACCTGTGTAGATGTTATAGACAGCTTTTGATGCACCGCGATTGTATTTCTTGAGCATTTCTTTGCACCAATTGACACGAGCATCTTTTTGAGCATTTGTCAAATTATGCGGGATTCAACGCGAACAAATATTTTTGAGAGCTAAGTGTTCATGTCACTTGCTTTATCATTTTGTGCACAGCATCGATGTTTTGTGGCAGAACAACTGATTTTGGACGACCTCTACGACTTTCGTCCCCGAGCGAACTGCGGCCACGATTAAATTCGTTATACCAGCGTTTAACAGTGGCCGAGGATGGGGCTTCATCACCAAAAGTCGAAGTGAGTTGATCGATGCACTCTTGTCTTGATAAGCCACGTCGAAAGTCGTAAAAAATCATCGCACGAAAATGTTCAGGAGTTAATTCCATTTTTTCGCTGAGACAAAATTTTCAAGTCGCTGTAGATAACACAAGTTATACTTAAATGACAAAACGTTCTGAATAAGGCTATGGTTAAAAAGATCATACTTTCAATTGGAAACATCAGATGGCGCCTGTAAACACTTGGTGAGCCAAGGCTCAAAATATGAATAGCAGCCTAACCTCTGATACTTGCTGATCGGATTTTTTCTCACTACGAGACTGGGGACCTCCTAAATCGAACTTTCAGATGGCAGTAGCTACACACTGGAAGGTATGGAACAGTAGTGGACTTTGTTAAACTTTGCTCTCCAACCAAATAAGTACTAGTGAACTTGATTTGTCCTATGAAACAAGAGCCGGCACTCACAAATAGTTGTAGTCCTAAAAATCTTCTAGGAGCCTTCTAGAGAACGTTGTACTCCTAGGGTCCGTTGTACTCCTAGGAACCGCTTGTACCGCAAGGGACTGTTTGTACTCCAAGAAACTGTTTGATTGTACCCCAAGGGACTGTTTAATTGTCGACAGACGATGAGAGAAGATCCGCCGGTACCCTCTCTGTTCTTATTTAAAGACACGTCTAAATTTCAGGTTTCCTGGTAGAATAATTTGAGAAATATTGATTTTTGGTCTATTATAGTTCATTTAAAACCCAGGAGGAGTAATTTAAAAGCCTTACTCACACCACTAAAAGTTACCAAATTAGTGGGGTGGGCTCCGAAAACGTAGACAACAGTCGTGTTCCAAATATATTAAATATGCCTTGATAGTAAAGACATTAGTCATAAGTCGATTTCTCCTCTGATCTGCAGTATATTCTTCATATGAACTTAGAACATAAAACAGACAGGAAGGAGCATTTACCAAATAAGTTTGCGTCAAAATAGGAGGTTGCAAATGGCGAATAGTAGTTTCCGTTTTGACAGTAGCGTACTGTTTGTTTGGGGTATGGGATATGTAAAATTTCAAAATTATAGCTTATTGAAATGTATTAAATATATTATGTTTCACAATAAGCTGTCCTATTGTCTAGGAGCAATGAAAATACGAATATAGAATAATACTTCTGATAATACTTTCGTTTAAACTTATTTTCACCAGAAAAACTACATAAAAAATCTACGTCAGTCAACGTCAACTTCACAAATGAGTCATAATTAGAGTGTTGCAAATGGCGACTTCCGTCGCATTTTCTTATACAGCTAATGAATGACAAGACTCCTTCCTGTATGTTTTATGTTCTAAGGGTGCACCCTATGATATGTAAATAGAGTTCGGTTACATGGGTGAACAAGTGGCTCTCAACGGATCAGAATAGACCAAGTTCCTTTGAGCTTGCGACTAATTTACAGTTCCTAACAAATAGGTACACAAACTCTTGCGACAGTTTTTAAATCGTTTGCGTTTAACGTTGGGACTGCTAGCTAACAGCGTTAATTGACTTATCAATCAGCACTTACAGTCAATAAACGGTCACGGAATGTTGTTGAAGGGAAACAAAATGCAGTTTATAGTTCAGGACTTAGGTAGAAATGGATTTATAGAATTCCGAAGGCCGCGAAGTTTATGTTATTTCCACTAATAACCTGAGAGAAAAAAATTATTATCTTGAATAAAAAATTTCTGAATATGTTTTCACAAACCACTAAAGCCATTTGAACGGTAAATTAGCATTAAAATTATAAGATTTTAAATTATACATTTCATTTCCCTACAATAGAGTAGTACACGCATATTTTGCTTAGATATTAATTTATAATAAATAGTATATTGATATCAAAAATTACTAATAATAGGAAATAAACCAAATTCCATTGAAAATTACTTCCAAATTTTAAAATAAAATTCAAATTTCAATGCACTTTCCGACCAACACCCGAGGATTTCCGAACGCTACCGATGATACGTCTGATGTCATACCTCTGGTTTGTTTACTTTTGTCAATATGGCCGGTATTGCATTAGGTTCTGTGTAGTTGTGTGTTTATATTGTATTTTAATCAAGTATTAATTGCTTCATCGATGTGAAATTATATTATTTATCGTCAACCGTCAGTAAAGCTATCAATTATTATCAGATTGATTTCCGGAATTAAACAAACCGCTAACCTTCCTTTACATATATGCGGCAGGTTAAGTATTTTGACTTTGACATTACTCCCTATTACGGCTCCATAATAGTTTTCTTGCGATCTATTTATAACAAATAATTGTTTTTAACTCCTTTGACTTCAGGAATTAACTTTTATAATGCTTCAGGGTGTACCTCCAATTTAAATATAACAAATAATAAGTAGATTTGTTCTACAGCATGGGAAATCTGCTTCGGAACCTAGGCACGAATTACACAAGTACGACAAGGATATATGAAAGAGAGAGGAAGAATAATTGTGCACAATCATCACTTTGTTTCACCTTAGGGGGCGTAAACTTATTCCCGAGAGTGCCCGACTGCTCATTGCCCTCCTATTTTAACTAGTTGGTGGTGGTAAATGGTAATTCAGTATCATAAAATACTTCAACCTAGAATTGTAACTGGGATTAGAGAGAATGTTTTAAGTTACGATGCGGCCAAACTGCAGAGGGCACTGATCATCAACAGTCGTAATGTCAAGATGTCAAAATGGAAGGAAAAATAAACAAACCACGTAAAAAACTTGTTGTGTTCTCAGTGTTCTGGTTTGCTGAAACAAAACGAGTGCTTATTGCTTAACATCGGTTTCCAAAACGTGAACCTAAAGTATTTGACTCCTGGCTGAGAAATAAAAATAATGTGAAGTTACACTGCATGCCTTCAAAACAAATATACCAAAATTCCCGTGTTTGTGTTAGACACTTCAGTGATAACTGTAAAGTTCCAGGAAAAATAGGCTGAAAAGAAAAGCTATTCTCTTTTTAGTCATTCCAGGTAATTACCCAAATTTAATATTAGGTGCAAGTCTATAGGTTGATTAATAATTAGGATTCTCCTTTTACGGTGTAAAAAGTAACCTAATCCTATTTCAAGAGGAGATGATATGAAATTTCCAAAATTCATGAATACTGACAAGGATTCAACATTTGTTGATCCAATAATGAAAGCAGCTATATCAAATTTTGTTCTAAAAAAACGCTTTCAAAGTAGAAGACACTATAGAAATGAGTATAGATATTTTATACGTAACTCTCCTAGTTGAATTGTTTAGAACTAGATGCTAGACCACATGGGTAAAAAAATAACACAAAATACTTATATTTTAGGAATGAAAATGGCAGAATATTGGGAAATAATCTAATTAGGTAGTATGTTGCGTGTTATGTATAGGTATGTGTGTTAAAAATGTTATTATCACTAAATAAATATTCAATTCCCCAAAGTCTTTTTATTTCAAGTATTCGTCGTTCACCATATACATTTTCCTATACACACAAATTATGTATTGCAAACTTTACCTTCTGCAAAAATGTTGCATTATTTTGCTTTAACTCTTCTACTGCTGCACAAGTTTTTTAGAAATAAATTGACTTTTTACCAAAAGAACACAAAATGCAGCTTTTATGAAAACACATAAATTATAACTGATAGTATTTCACCAAATCTTGCATCAACAAGAGTTTGCCAAATATTCTCTTATGTTCAGCTCTGATGCAAGATTTGGGAAAATATCAGTTATAATCTATATATTTTTATAAGCAGCTGAATTTTGTGTTTTTTAGGTGAACAGTCGATTTATTTTTTAAAAAGATAATATTCTCCATCAACTTGATATTTAAAATTCCCGCTAAATTTTATAGTTCCTGCGGCCAAACTTCAGATGGCAGTTAAAACAGTAGTCACTGCTGACAACATAGGAGTTACAATTCTAGGTTGTATGCTCCCAAGACGTAAGGAGTGAGGACGTTAAAGAAATATAAAAATACAATCGTTATTACGTAACCTGTAAATCTTAAAATTCATTTTTGTCAACATGATCATTTTAGACCAAGTTGACAATTTCTAACTACAATAGGATATTATTTTAGCCATTGTAACTTGAAAATAAAACAGCATTTCTTGAGAGAACCACAATTAATAAACTAAAAATCCCTTCCATTAATAAATTAAATTGAAAAAATAAAATAAGGTACCTACACCTATTCTAAACGTAAAATATAAACTTCCTGAAAAAATAAAAATAAAAATTTATTCTAAAGGTAAACATAATTTTAATGAATTAAGTGCTCAAATAAACCACCTTGCTGTGCCAGACAATAGCCAAATCTGTGATAAAGATTTGATCTCATATCTCTAAGAATATTTGGCGTAATGCTGGCACAAACGTTCTGTATTTTCACCCTCAATTCATTTAAATTATTAGCTCTTTCAAATGCATGCTGGTAAATGGTACTTTTTAAAAATCCCCAAAGAAAAAAATCATTTGGAGCTAGTTCAGGTGATCTTGGAGGCCATTTAATTGTACCATTAGTACTAATAATTTTTTCGGGGAATGTAAAATTTAAACAATCCATTACTATCCTTGAATTATGGGCTGGACAACCATCTTGTTGGAACCAAATTCTGTTGAGATCAACATCGGGAGAACTGCAGGAATTACTTGATTTTGTAATAAGTCTAAATATTTGGCGGAATTTAAGTTCCCCTCAATGAAAAAAGGACCTATAATGTGGTCACCTAGAATACCCGTCCAAACATTTAGCTTCTGCGGATACTGCGTTCGGATTGGAATGGTTAGATGTTTATTTTCCCGAGACCAATATCTTGTGACGGATGGATTGTGTTTTTGATGTAGTGAAAAAGTTGATTCATCCGTAAATAAAATATTTTTTAAAAATTTTTCGTCAGCATTTTGACGTTCCATCATCTCCTCACAGAAATCCATTCGTCTGATATCGTCCTCGGAAAATATTTCCTTCCTGCGTTGTCTGAACCTTGTAACAATGGTACCCGTTCCGTTTTAAAATATTCTGTACAGTTCTCTTATCCATGTCGACCTCTTCAGCAATTTGTCTTGAAGAAGATGGTTGTCCTGTTTCAACTGCTAAACAAACATTCAATTCTCTAGTCTGCCTTTCATCGTTAATTGGGCGTTCGAATGGATCTTCCGAAGCTTGGCATTTTCTACAGTACGAAACACATCCATATTTCTCGAAATTACTAATTATTTTCACAATTGTTGACTTTGAAGGAATTGGGCGATTTTCAAATGCCACAATAAACAAATTAACGATTTCATTAGCCGAATGACCTCCAAAATACCATCTTACAATTTGCACTTTTTCGCAGGTTAAGTATGTTAATGAAGGCATAATTGTAAATGTTCTATTTTCAAATACAATGGCATGCGCTTCCAGCGTGATCAACGTTTGTAGCGAAAAGACCTAGGAATAGCAGTTTAAATGTGAATTCTATCTGTAGAACACAGTGTTGCCAAGTGAAAGTGTTTTAGCTATTGTGCATGACTTCGAAAAAAAGTCAACGAAAACGAGAGAAAAATATCATTTGTACAAATTAATCTGCGCTTCTGGCAATAGCGGTTGAAATAGTAGGGCAATGAGCATTCGTTCACTATCGGAAATAGAACCACACCCTAACTGGAATTAAATACACGCGTCGATGACCATTCGATGACCGCGTATAATTATCTTTCTCTCTCATTCAGCTGTTTCTCTGTCGTACTTGTGTAAGGTGTAAGGTTCGGAAGCAATTTACGCACACTGTATATGTTCTGTTTACTTTGTCATAATAAAATGCAATGGAATATACCTCAGTTTCTTATATTCTGAATTCTGAGCAGTAGGCGATAAAATTTTGTATGCACCACGTCATTGAAGTGTCTTTATCGGACTGGCCTGTTATTCGCCTCGCTTCGCTCGTCTCATAATTTCACACTCGTCCGATAAAGAATCACTTTACTGCCTTGGTACATAAATAACTATCATCTGCACTAATAATATACAGTGATGGGCAAAGGTGTGGAACCAAGTAAATATCTCTGGAATTATTAGTGATATCAAAATGAAATTTGGAAAGTGTATACTACAGTAGATTACCTATTTGTTTTTATAATTTTCAACAATTTTGAACTTCCGGTTTTACGTTATTACAGCGATAATACCCTACATGTGGTGTTTTCAGTTTGGTTTTTTTTTTGATCAAAAATTAATTAAACGTCAAACTGACAACTGGATAAAAATGTCGCGTGTTGCTCAAAGATAATAGCCCTCGGCCTGCGGCCTTGGGCTATTATCAAGCAACACGCTTTCAGCATTCTCTATGTCAAAATTACCTCGGTATTATCAAGACCCTAGGGGTATTACTACTGAAAATATTTCATTTACTAGTTCAGGGTTCAGTGACGATTCTTTCATATTTTGTGAGTAAAGATATGGCTAGCGGAGGTTTTGTAAAAGCACAAACTGATAACTTGTCCAAAGTAGACTCATTTATGCTGCTTGAATGTATGAAGTTAAACAGCTGCTTTAATGCAGAGGAAGTAAGAGGAGTTAAAGCATTATCGTAAGTACGATTTAAACTATATATATATTATATAATATGTACCAACCATATTTCGATGTGTGGTCGTGAGAAAATAATGTTTGTATGGTTGACTCCTAGACATATGGATACATAACCTCAAACTATTTAAGAATAAAAATTACCAGCATAGAAGCAGGTACTTATATTAAAATGGTCTTGACAAACAAAAGTAGTAGTAACTATTTATCGAAATGGTCGAAATATCGTCTTTGTTTCGACGCATAGCTTGCAACCATATAGGTACCTTTCTCTTAAGTGTATTTTTGCTAGCACCACCAGGGAAAGTAACAAATATTTTGTCTGGAGTTTTAATAGACGTTGATTTGCACTCTAGAACATTGCAATACTTGTAATCCAAAGTTTTTTTTGGCTTGATCCACTTTTAAAGCTTTCAGAAACAAATTAGGTCACAAGAACTCAGAGCGTGATACACGAATAAGTACGTAAACAAATGACGTCACTCCATGGGGCAGCCATCTTCATGACTTAAAGCGCGTTTTGGCGAATTTTATGATTTTATGATTTTTAAAATCGTTCTAAAAGTAAATTTTACATTTTTTTGAAAAATAAGCATGCAAGGTGTTAGGAGCGTCAATTCCCACCAATAGCAAAATTTGGTGGAACATAATTTAGTGGAAAATGAAAAAATAGTCCAGAAATTCTCATATACATATAAAATGCTTTACTAGAAATCACCAGGATCCATCTCGCTGCAACAAATAATGAAGAGGGTTGATTGAAACGTCAAATTCAATTCACTGCGACGCATAATGGTTTTGATGTAATACCGAGGATAATAAACGAGTACTGATCCAACATTCACCATTTTTATGCAAGCTCAAGTCGAAGTGAACTGTGGACTTTCCGGAAAAGCGTCTTCCAACAATAAGTGTATAATGTGCCATAATTCAGACCACAGCAAAGTGCTCAGGGCTTGATATAAGTCAAACTTAATATTTGCTTGGTAAAATGCACCATTCTTGATCAGTTAAGTTGATGCAGCTGTTATACAACTGAATGTATTGACGTTAGTTCATGTTAGAATATTCTAGCCCGGGGAAGCTACGACACAAACATTAAATTGTTGGAATATTATATCCGTGATCAAGAACATATCAACCTCAAATAATTCTTCCAAATTCTTGAATAAATTTAGAAATTCTATATAACATGATCAAAGTAGATTTGGGAAAACCTATTTTTCAAGCAACAATTATTCAAAAATTGTTAGACAATTTAAAATTCTGTTCATTCAAGCGGCAAGTATGATTATAATTACAAAGTCAGGGTATTAATTTCAGAAAGTATGGAACTTATTTTTTAAGAAAGCTGGTATTGAAATTTTGAAATAGCGGCCGTGAAAACATCCGTTCTAAACCTATATTTTTTTCAAACGCTGTTCATTTTTTGGAACATTAACAATTTCGAGATGCGGTTCGATGCAATCGACATAGCATAAGTTGTAATTTAATAGACCATAGTAGCAAAATTTAAGGAACTGTGAAGTTTTGGAAAATCCAATCAATTTTCCATGTAAATATTCAGTGGATTCAATTTCACAAAGCTAATGTCATTCCACTTATCGTTTTAACGGTTGAATATATTTATAATGACAGTCGATGCCACAAAGATATATTTCTCAAAGGATTACAGCGGGGTCGACCAGGTCTCTTAATTATTGCCTTGATTACATGGTTAGATTTTAGTGGCTTCTCTGATAACAGGAATTTCAAATTCTCTATCAAAGTGAGATCAATGGAGAGTTAATTGAATGCTTTATTCTGAATCCCACAGAGGTTTAGTATTAAAATATAGTTTTATAACGACACTTCACATTTTACATTTAATGTAGTATTCACGGACGAGAATGTATGGAGGAGGAAATGGAGAGGTGGGAGGAGAATGAGGGCGCTGAAAGTAGCGATTGGAAACAGAAGAGATTGGGTGGACCGGAAATTTGGGGAGGTTTTGGCACAGGTGCTCACTGGACATGGGTCGAGAGTAGAGTACAAGATTGTGGAAAGAGAGACTGGAGTGTGCAAGAGGGGTAAAGTGCAGGATGATGTAGGACATGTGTTTAGATGCTGGAAGAACGAGAAAGTTCTGAAAAAGTTGGAAAATAAACTAGGGGAGACGGTGTATTGGGAAAACATAGTGGAGATAATGTTGAGGGGCGAGGAGGAATGTATGAGTTTGTTTGAGGTGGTTTTGGTTGATAGGCATAGGTGTTTCATACCCTATCATACCATACCGTTTTATTGGTAAGAATATCTGAAAAATGCAAAAAATTGCTATTTGCAATTCCAAATTTTGTAGATTTTTCTCCTTTATATATATTTGTTAGAAAAATCATTCATAGATAGTTAGTCATAAGGTCATATTGCAAAAATGTCGTCTGGATAATTAGTTTTGATTTCCGAGTATTCACCATTTGGAGCGTGTACACAATTAAATATTTTATTTAACATTTTACCAAAAATAGATGGATCTACTGATCTATCGATTGTTTAGTTGTCGAATTTTTTCGTAGTGTCAGATAGGGACCAGAATTTATATAAAACCAAATTTATTTTGTAATGGTAGCTGGAGCGCTATCGAAACTTCGAATTGAAAGAATACAAAGAATATTGTGGTTCAATTTTCCAGCAAATAAAAAAAAAGAATAATGAATACACCACAAGGAGCATACAGAAGAAAATTTTAATGTTTGGATTTGAATCATTGAGCCTTACTTTTCATTGATAGAAGCTTGAATGGTATATGGCATATGGCGTAACGCGACAGTTGGCAACTCCACAAATGCCAACGTACAATTCGTATTAACGGCGACATTTCGTAACATCGACCGCTCGTAACCACAGCTTTTCGTAACGGTATGATTCGTAACGCCAGCATTTAGTTTTTTTTTTCGTAAGGAAGCTTGGCATTACTGGATTTGAGAAAAAATACATAATAGATACTTGGTATACAGAGTTCGGCAAAAGTCCAGGACCGGACAAATATCGAAGAAAATATAATTTTTTTGGAAAATCTTTTCATACCACAAATTTTACTCCAACTTAAACTATGATTTGGAGATATTTTGAAATATACAGGGTGTTCCAATAAAGTGGGGCGTATCAAAGTTATATTTTTTCTAAAGGAACACTATATTTTATTGCATTTTCTGAATGCCCCTAAAAGTTAAATTACACAACAATTATTGCTTATGAAAAATCACTATCTATAAGATAAATATAACTAGCAACAACTAACCCAACCCAACCCCATATCGCTCTTTTATCATGAAAAAAGTATTAGGAAGGCCAAGTCATTGGTACTTACAGTCCGAAGCTATTTTTTGGTGACTATTTTTCCCCTTCCATTTTTTCCTTGTTCATTTTCTTGTGTCCATTTTTCCCAAGTCTATTTTGCCTTTGTCTATTTTTTCGGTGTCTGTTTTTCTGGTTTATTTTTTCCGAGTCTATATTTCCCAATTATTTCCAATTACCGATTACTTAAAATGGACGATACCGTTATAGTTATTTACGTAACAAGTCCCGAAAGTGATATTTTACGGGATGAGTGGGCAGTTCCCAGGGCGAGTCGTAGGCGAGTCCCTTAAAATAACATAATTTTTGCTTAAAAGGAACTAAAGTTCCTACCGTTTGTCCCGCGACATATTCTACCTTTCCTTTTAAATTTTCACTTACATTTCCTAGATAATTTTTGATTTGTTTGCTCACAATCTTCTGTTACTAAAATAGATGTTTGTCCAGAATAAATTAGCAAGCTAAGATCATGTTTGTATATCCTGGAATATATCCAAATTTGCTTGATTGTGTGGTTTTTTTTCGTTTCTGTGAGTCCAAAAATTACGAAATTTACAGTTCACACAGTTCCTGGGTTATACCATTTGTGGTATATGTCATTTCTCAGCAAGAAGACTGACTGAATGTACCGTTCCAGTTAAAAAATAACTGATTATACCGTTTCTGTCTTGACGGGTTTCCGGAATAAACCTTTCCCTGAAGTCAATTCCAGTGTGAGGTGGAAGAATTTGGGAAAGGAGAGGAAAGTAATTTTTTCAATTTAATAACCTTGTAAATTTCAATTCAATTTTTTTGTATCATTATATAATCTTTTTTTATCTTGAAAGTTAGCTGACCAATCAAGTTTTTTATTTTGTTCTGGAACTCTGCAGACTATAGAATTCTACCGATCGCTTTCGAATGTATTATTATTATTATTATTATTATCATCATTCCAAGTATACACCTGCTCAGCACTTGCTGGGATGCTAGAGATGAGACGATGATCGGTACCACCTCTATTTTCTCAGCGTTCGAGAGTCTCACTCTGTATACCATTTCTTTTATTCGTACTATTAAATATACTGGAGTATTTATTGAGAAATCTTCGACAAAAGATGTGTGGATAAAGTCGATAGTAGAATTCTATAGTGTGCAGAGTCCCAGTACTAGAACCTATCAGGGGTGCGATTTTCGAGTTCATACGAATATTATGCGTGTACGGTTATTTCCACATGAATGTTTTCGTTCACGGTGCTATATGAGTATTTTTCAACACTGTTGGAATAAACGTTCATACACGATGAATTTAGCAGCCGGCAACACCGCAAAATCGTATGGTCTTGTCACTTGTGACATTTGAGAAGCGAAGAATATAATGTGCCCCATAATATTCCTATGCAAAGAATATACCAACTACTGTATCAAGTGTGGTAGGAAAAAAGTTCGAGTATATATCAATTTTTTCTGGTTAACCTGCCTAAATAGACTTTATTGTAGTTATCCTTATTTTCTATCTATGCTCAAGGCTGAGATTCTTGTTGGAGCAGGAATATGAGGCTCCAATATGTTTATTACTTCTAAAGCGACAGGTTTTGTCAGTCTGTAGAGTTTAACAAATTGCCTTTCTGGATATTTCGTTCATGGAGTTTAAGTGAATTCAATCATCAAAACCTGCCCTATTGTAATTAATTATATCATTTATTATTCAAATTAATGACACACCAAACACAATATTTTAAATCTAGGTTATGTAAATTTACACTTTCCGTACACGAAAACATTTATTCGAATGGAATAAACCCACTCGAAACAAGCCATACGAAAGTGTTCGTATACGATTACCGTTTGAGCATGTCGAAAAGTAGGTTATTTAAATTTCATACGAAAATGGCCATTTTTCGTATACGATTTACTATACGAGAATCGTTATAAGGGGTTTTTTGGGCCGCATAATCAGAATTTTGCGCGGGAAACGACCCCCTGAACACCTGGTGCGCTGTACCCTGGCCTCGAACGTCTTCTCCGAGAATTTTCCTGACAATATCGCCAGAAACATCCCGAAAATCATTGGAGGGGGGTTTTTGGGCCCCTCAATCCAAATTTCACGTCGAATAGGTGCCTCCCACCACCTGGCGCACCGGGACCTGCGCCTGAACGTTGTCTCCGAGGGTTCTCCAAACAAAATCGAAAATACTAACTGAAAATCACCCCATAATTTCACACATTGATTGATGTGCAACTGTGCCTGGGGTCCTCGAAAAAGTTGATCCAGTCCTGTAAAATTCAAAACTCTGATTGATGGAGAATTTGATGTTTAGTAATGTACTTAAAAATTCAAAGTATTCGATAATGAGAGAAGGCAAAGTTACGGTCGCATTGTATTTGATTTGAGTTCAATAAAAATGTGTTTAACCCCAATTACATAAATGTTCACTTGACTATTAATTCTATTCCTTTTTTCCCATATAATTAAACGGGAATCACCAATTCCCCACAGCTATTACAGTATTGATGTCAATGCCTAATCAGGTTTGGTTGACTTTTCGGTGCACCAGGTAGTGCGAGGGTCCTCTCCAACGTGAAATTTGGATTGAGGGGCCCAAAAACCCCCCTCCAATAATTTTCGGGTTGTTTCTGGCGATATTGTCAGGAAAATTCTCGGAGACGTTCGAGGACAGGGTACAGCGCACCAGGTGATCAGGGGGTCGTTTCCCACGAAAAATCTGATTAAGTGGCCCAAAAACCCCTTATAACGATTTTCGGTCCACTTTTTTCGATTTTATTTGGAAAACCCTCGGAGACGATGTTCAAGCGCAGGTTCCGGTGCACCAGGTGATGGAAGGGTCGTTTTCGACGTGAAATTGTGATTTCGCGTCTCAAAAAACACGCCTTCAATAATTACCTGGCTGATCTTGTTGATATTGTCAAGAATGTTCTCGGGGATGACGTCCAGGTCGAGGATCGGGTGCACCAGGTGTCTGGGGGGGTTCGTCGATGCCATATTTGAATTCAGCCACCCGAAAAACCCTCGGGCGCGGAGTTTTTTTCGTTCCCCTCGTGATTTCTTGGAGAGTCCCACGGAGACGAGGTTCATCGGCGTTCCTGAGCCCCAGGTGTCCGGGGGGTTAATTTCAACATCATAATCGTGATCAGCGACCTCGAAAACCCCCGGGTACCCGATTTGAGCCAGTTCTGACTCTTATTTACAGAGTTCTTACGTTCTCCAAAAGGCCTCCCAAAAGATGCATTTTTGGCATGCATTTTTGGAACGAGGTTCCTTATCGCGCATTGTGAAAGGAGGCTAGACGGATAAAATTCTTACCAAAAGTTGTCACGACACTTTTTGATATAGGAAGCTATTGTAAGCTGTGCGGCGTCGCGTGTTTCTCTGTATCTTTCTCTCTTATAGAAAGCAAATAAATTGAAAAAAATTTCACCATAGTCCGGGCGCGAACCATCAACCTACGCGTCTATATCAAGGCATTCAACACATGCTGCCATGAGCTCTCATGTGTATTAGATGCGAAGAAAGGTATTACATGCTGCAATGTGCGATTATATACAAATAATAATAAATGCTTTTGTATTTTTAGCAAGTACGCAGTATAACCTCTCTTTATTATTGTGCTAACCAAGTCATACGCATTATAATCTCCACATTTTGTGTGTTTAGCGAGTGTACTCGTCATAATTTTAATAAATTCAAAAACAAATCATATTTCAATATTACAATTTCAGAACGTATGTATTTAGCAAGCCGTGCGTGTTCTAACCTATACGCTGTTGTGTTTACGAAGTCGAGAGAGTATATATATATATATATACACTCTGTTGTGTTTACAAAGTCCCGCGCATCTATGACGTGTATGAAAGAATAGACAGACAGAGTACATATATATATGTATATAGGTATATATTGTAATATTTTAATTTGAGTGATGTATTTCTTATTTTTAGATTTTTATTATTCTGTTATATTTTATTATTATTTATTTTGGGCGCCTTTATTTTTTAAAAAATTGGTATAGTTACTTTAAATTTTTGTTTGAAGAATTCGGCTAGCTATTAAAAAAAAAACAATTTTGACTCTCTCTCCCAAGTTACGGTTCCCTCAATTGAAGTCTGATCAAATGATTTAATAGTTTTTGAAAAACGTTTAATATATAATTTTTATGTATTTTAATAAATTTAAAAAAAAAAACTTTGAAGAATTATTTCCCTACTTTATAAACCTTTCCTTTTTTATTAAAAACTCTATTTTCTCTTATTATCCTCAGCAACTAAATATTCCATTTCCTTATCCTTTTATTATTTAATGATTTTATTATTACCTACCCTTTATTATTATCTTAAAATTCACGTTCCCCTCGTAATACAAATAGAATGATTCGAAACTTGAAACTTTGAACATGCGCACAGACTTTATCATGTGTTGTTTTAGAATGGCATCATGTGAAAAGGAATTGTTTAATTGCTTTGGATTATCTGAATTATTAAGGTAAGCTTCCTTTTTATTTATAACTACTACTATTAAGAAACTTAACTAACTTATTATATAAGAAATATGCAATTGCGAAATGAATGTTTTTACGGTGGATAATTTTACAGGTTATTTACGTCCAGGAACTTGATTCTAATAAATCCTCTTCTCTGCTATGTGGGATATAAATTAATTGGAATTGATTGATGATTTCATACACACTATTATAGAAAGTAAACTGAACTTTCTCAGGAACAAACTGCATACAATATCCTTTGAAATTTCTGGGATGCTATCTCCAGTCAAGGTTAAATATAGGTTATAACAAAGCTTACCGCTTTCTAGAAGATAATTAAAGGATGAAATCTCTTACACGGTTAGTACTCTTTGTTTTTCTATTAGTTTGGTATGATTTTGAGGCACTTTACTTTATATTTTTCAATTTTTGATTTTTCTCTCTTAATATCTGCACCTTCCTACCTTCTTGTTCCAAAATCAACAACTTTCAATTTTTTCTTGTTTATTCTCTCACAGGCGACTTTCCCTGTGATCTAATTGTCTTAGTGTCATTTTGAATTGACTTCTATGGATATAAAGGTCCTTTCACATGTTCATTATATCAATGTTCCTTATTAACTACACTTTCTTTTAATCGGTTGATTCATTTCGCCATTAATCACTGTCACTTCACTGAATGTTGAGATGAGTTACATAGATCTAATTTAACTATATTATCTATTACATTCTACCTAACATGTATCAATTATAAGATTATTTATTTAAGGTTTATAAAGATATCTTATGTTTATTATTTATTTGTTTTAAATTGTTCTCTTTTTAAATTTAAATTGATTTCTTTCAAAATTATTCCTATTCAGGGTGAATTGATTTAATACATGGTTATTTTCTTTAATTACAGATTCTTCGCCTTAAATTGGATTCACCTGCTTTCAGATCATCACAATATATAAATGTTTCGGTGTGTGTATGTATATGTACAATTTCTTCACTAATTAATCGAAAGGAACTTCGTTCCATCCGGGTGTCCCTTGACACCTCTCAAGTTTTTTTGACTGCAGCGATGCAATTCCCGATTTGTGATGGGAACATACTAGGTACATTTTTTACAAATAATTTTTCGAAGCGAATGCAAAAAACCGCATTCCGATCCGTCTTTAGGGAAAAAATTCCGAACTTTTTCGCTTTATCCGCTCGACTAATAGTAAATGTTGAGAAATCTCTTAACTGAAAATATTCACAAATGTACATGGTATTCACCAAGTTTTATTGATAAATTGAGAACTCTAATTTTTTAATAACTTCGGCAGCATGTTTTTGTTTTACTTTTATTCGTTTTTGTTTTGATATAAATGTATGAGGTTAACATTTATTAAATGTGGTGATGTATTTGTTTTATCGACTAACATGTTGTTTTGAAATTTGAATTGTCCAAGAAATTAATTTCCGAACTAAAATTAATAACATACACTGCAGCGATAGATTAAATTATAACAATAAGCTTGCGTTTATTCTGTAACTTGAGCATGTAAGGGTTGATTACTGATGTGTTTGGAAATAGCTTGTGTTTGTGGGACTACGGTTACACCAGAAGCGCGTTTCAAGTTTATCACTTTCAATAAGTATCGAGCGCCTCAATCATCTCTTAAATGGTTTGCATGATTTGTTTTCTATTTTGGTTTGCGAGATTATTCACATTGTAGTTGAATCTTGGAATATTATTTAAATTTGTCATTATTATTGGTTTTATGGAAAGTTTGTTGAATAAAAAAAGGTATGATAGATGTATATATGTTTGTATATTGAGGTGACATTTACTGACACCTAAAAATCTATTGTGCCTCCTTACTTCTACTTAGTTCCTGAGAAAAGTCTCAGAGACTAGTAGCTCTTCAAGTTCTATAGACCGGAGGAGTTTTTGGATATCTACAGGCTTTAAATTGGGTAAATGTCTTTCTTCCATCCAGTAATCTCCTGGGTGCTGTGCCCTAGGATTCTGAATTGCTGTTCAACCTGCAAGTATGTGGATAGACATTTCTTCTTGCATATTACAGAATCTACATTCTTCTCCCAACACTATTTTGAGCTTTTTCAGGTACCAATTTGGGCGACAATGTCCCGTTAGAATCCCTGCTAAAACTCTCAGTGCAGTTTCACTTTAACTTATGCATTTATTTGATCTCAGATTAGATTAGATTAGAATTGGAGTGGCTCTCTGCGACCTTTGCAGATCTATTGTGCCCCTCCCCATATAGCTCAATATCTAGCTTTATTCTTTTCATTAGACTTAATAGCCTGGATACCTTTGCGTAGCTCTCTGCCCTCTGCTTTTCTTCGCCGAGTAAGTGAAACCGCACCCTTGCTAAACCTTCGCACTCACAAAGTATGTGCTCCGCAGCTTCGTCTTCTTCCTGGCAGAACCTGCATAGGCTGTCTGGTCAGCATTTCTACCATCATCCTCGTCGTTTCTCGACTTTGACATAGTAGGTCGTGTGACAGTTTTGTCGAAGGGGTTTTAAGGAATTATTTTTCGTGTCTTTGTCCTGGGGTTTCATACCACCAGCGCAACGCCTGGTTGTTTATCCATTTGTGGATGCTCTCTTTACTCAGGCATTTTGCAATTCCACAGAAAGGTTCTGACCCTATCATGACCTCCGTTGCTCCCTGCTTGGCTAGTTCATCAGCCTTTCACCGTTTATTCCTTGGTGGCTTGGTACCCAGGCTAGGGCCACTCTATTATGACTGCCTAGTCTGTTTAGGGCCTTCCGACACTCCCACACCAGATTTGATGTTATCCTATATGGGCGTATCGCCTTAAGTGCTGCTTGGCTGTCGGAGTGGATGACGATTCTTTGGTTATCCACCTCCTGTCTCAACTCTTCCGCACAGCATTGCACCGCCAGTACCTCTGCCTGAAAGACAGTAGCATGTTTCCCTAGGCTTAGAGAGATCGTGATCTTCTCTTGTACCCCATTTATTCCGGCTCCTACTCCGGAGTCTGTTTTCGAGCCATCAGTGTACCAGTTGAGATTCGCTGTTATAGGAGACCCTGCTTCCCAGTTCTTTCTCTCTGGAATGTAAACTGTATAGTCGTTTTTAAAATTATATAGTAGGGCAATCTGATCCGTTAGCATTCCCAGTATTGGATCTGCCTTTAATTCTTCATATAGCTCTTTGTAGACCTTATCGTGTTCTTAGCTTATCGGAGAAGGTCCCTGTAATAATCTGTGCTCTAACAGATCTTGCATTTCCTTGAATGAGGATATGCAGTGGTGGTAGGTTTAATATTACCTCCAGGGCCGCAGTCGGAGTCGTTTTCATGGCCCCTGTGATACTTAAGCAGGCCTGCCTTCAAATACCACTTTGCGCTCCAATCTACAGTGTCCTGGGCCACCAGAGGGCTGATCCATAGGTTTGTTACGGGTTGAAACTTATTTACATCAAACTAAAACCAAACAGCGCATAATAAATTAAGGGAAGGCTTACCGCTTGATAATTAAATTAAGAATAAAATAAACAAAACTAAATCAAAACTTCAATTTGAAAATAAAACTCAATCATAACATTGTTTATTCACTATATGAGAAATTCTTCTTTTATTGATCCTCCACTATAAACGGTCTAAACATACATGGCTACCTCTACCTAAGTGTCAAACTGTCCAGGTGTTGACCAGTAATTAAGGTTGGTAATTAGACTTACTTATCTTACACATTCAATTGACATACTGTCGATAGTCTATGTTCTCTCTTCTTCCGTTTTTGCCTTTTTTTTGAATAGCTGCAATTTTGACCACATGAGGTTGAACGAATTATTTTCGGATTTTTGAAGCCAGAAGCAAACGGAAGCCACACTTGGACTATTTCCTTTCATTTCATGTCTTGGAAAGCCCGCTAGGGGATCTTTGCAAATAGTCTACTAAAAGCCACTCCATCTTCGGTAAGTCTTCCTAACCTAACCGAACCAAATTTCAATTAGCCACCATCTAACTTCTCTTTCATTCTCTTAGGCTTTTTATGTTATACTCTGGAAAAATTACTCTGATTGGTGACTAGCTGTAGTGCACCTGTTGCTGTAGATTAGTGGAATACCTAGGACTGTGACTACGGGTTACAAAGTAAGAGTATTCATTGTTTTTTCTTCTCATCGTTGGCATAACCTAAGGAAGGACAACTTTGACACTAACTACTGCGCCACTCTGTTCAGAAACTTATAATTTAAAAGCATTTAGTATAATAGTTAAATACTTACCATGTGAACCTATTAGTACTAAGAGGGGAATTCATATATTGTTAATTAGTCTTGTTTGAACTTATCATTGGAACCAATTGTAACCAATAACTCCAAAATCTTATTCCAGAATAAAACAACTTTACAATCATCTCAATTTCACTGTCTTACCATTACTTCCAATAGATTTCATGGAACTGGAAAATAGAATTATCTGTTGGATATTTACTGACCCCCTTTTCTCCACTGCAACTAGCTGCGGATTGAAATAACTATTCTAATATCATTGAATATTTATCTGATACCTACCTATAAAATCTTGTATCAGGTTATCATTGGCCTCACAACCTGTGTATATAACAATTTGGTCATGTTGGGAGTTAATCCCCAATTCTTCTTTCCACACATTTAATGGAGTGCTGGAGAGTTTTAAGCCTATCCCACTCCATCTGACTTTTAGAATAACCCTCCTCCACTATGGCTACCCTCTCCGACGAGGCCGCATCCCGGAAGGACGGTTTATCCTCCGTTCTGGGCCTTTTCGTCACGGATCTTGCCTGTGGAGGGGTTGTCCCTTGCGATCTGGGGCGCTTTCTCACCTCATCCGTAGCTTCCGTAGGGCGCTTTTCCGCCTCTACATTGGCTTTGGACGGGTGCTCGCCTGCCTCTCCTCTTGTCTTTTTCGGTAGAAGCGACTTTGTGAAGTTCTCCTTGATTACAGCCTTTTTGGCTTCAGCGTAATCAAGGCCCCCTTCATCAGAGCCTGCGTCCTCTTCCTGGATGCCCCCGATAGTCTGGCTTAGCGGAGATCCTCTTCCGACATACGGTCCACCTCTTCCAGCGAGTTCGCTTTGAAGCTTGCCTTTCGTTGACCGCCTTCGTTAGTCACCTCTGAAGTCGTGCTGGCTACTACGGCTTCTTCAGCCTTGTCGTTGCTGCTGGTCGTCTCCGCGGTGCCTGGTTTTTCTTTTGGTTCTTCGTATACGTCCATATAAATTCCACGAGTAGCTGGGGAAGTTTTTGTCCACTTTCTCAGAGTTCCGCATGAGGAGGTAAGGCTGGGATACAAGGAGGTTTCGCGTTCGAGGTTACATTCCCTGTGACCATCCATTACATCGGCACGGTACCTTCACAACTTCACTTGGGGGAGTTGGTCCGCGGTGACAGCTTTCGCAAAGACTTTTGGGGAGTTTTACGTCCTCCCACCCTACTTATGGCTGCCACTGATCAGGAGTTTTGACACAGATGCCTCCACTCCTGATCGTCCCCTATCCGCTACCCGGGGACGTGCCTGGTAGGCATTCACACCCACAGGCATTTGATCTTAACAGGTTGTAGTCTCCCAGAAGAGTCTTTAATTGTCTAAGACCAGATCTTTCCAATGGTCAAATCTTTTATTTTCCTCGGCTTCACTTATTTCTACCAATATTACATTGGAGCTGATTCAGCAAGCGGGTTCCGGCCCCCAAAAAGGGTGTTTCAGTCCCCCTCTTTGCTAGTTCATTTTCTATTTCTGTGTGTCCTGGAATACACAATGGGATGACTATACTGCTTTCGCCTAGTTCATTGGCTGCTTGATTATCTAACATTATACTAATCCTCTGCCTTTTATAACCTTTATCAATATTAACCTGGACACACTTTCTTTTGGCTTGAATTTCCGCTCGAAAGAGGTTTTTAACAAGTGTTTGGTTCCTGGCTCGTACACTCCTATCCCAGTTCCTTCTATTGCTTTTGATCCGTCTATGTACCATTGAATGGCATTATTTCCAAGTCCAGTAATGGTATATGGACCTCATTCCTTCTTGTTGCCTAATTTCGAATTTTTTGAAAAAGTTATACTAGTAACATGTCCCAGATTATATGATTTTTGAAAAGTGAGTTTTCTCAATGATCTCCTCTCAACTTAGTCTGTATCCTGTTTTTTCTACAACACTTTTTAGCACCATTTGTAGTATGTGAGGATGAAAATCACTTTCATGCTTTTGGGCATGTTTCATTGCTCCTGTATACATATACAGGTTAGTCTTTGAATTTTGGAGTGACTCCATAAGTGCTAATTAATCTTACTATGGAAGTGTATATCCAGCTCGGTATTTTTGAGTTACTGCCCCAGTTTCTCTCTGTCAGATTCACATTTGATTTGTATATTCAAATAAATAGATAAATAATTTATTGCGAATAAGATCAGTATCTTCAAAAGGGATCGATACAAAACTTTAACAAACGAATTAACCTAATTAGAGAAAAACTGTAACAAAGAACTAATTTTGTTAATTAATGAAAAAGTTGAGGTGATGCTCGTAGCTTTAAAATTCTAATAATACTATTAGCTTATTTGGTTAGATCAGAGAATCCATTTTGTGTAACATTAATTTAAGATAGTGTACCGGATCACCAATATTATGTACATTATAAAAAAACTATTTTTCATTAGAAAACTGTGAATGGGACATTCAAAAACATATAATGTAATGAATCCGGTGAATCCAGGTCAAAGGTAGAGCAATTTTCTGTGCTGTTAATAAAACGAAAATTCCCTTAAAAAGACAATTTTTAAACCTTTTTGCTACAGGTTATAAGTCGCGTTATCATTCTGGTTATATAGATGTGTGCAGATATTTGCAAATAATTGTAATTTTCACCAACCAGTAAGTACGAGTATAGTGAAGAGTAACTAGGAGCAACCTTATTGTTTGTATCACCATCAAGCAGTCGTTTTCGAAATTTTTCTAGAATAAGTTTAAATATAAATCTAAACAGTCGTTTTCGAAATTTGACTAAAATATGTCCAAATATGAATCTGAATCGTAAATTTGTAATTAAATAATTTTCAAAAATTGGATAGATGAGGCTTTTACTTGATGTAGATCCATAGTAAGTTATGAAATCAAACAATTTTATTTTGTTTAATCTACATTGTATTTAAACATGAAGTGATGCGTTTCGCTAACACAGTAGCTTTATCAAACGAATGAAGGTATAATGAGAAACTTTCTATTTATACAGTGCCTTAATACTAAATTATACGGATATTTAACAATAAAATTATAAACTATTTGCAAGGAAATGAAATGAATTTGTCTAAATATGGGATTAACTAAACTATTTAACAAGTTTACCTGGAAACGCATTCACAACCATCCTACAGGTATCTTTCTAGGTCAAAAGGTTTAATAATGGAGAATTGTTAATAACAAGTTGGTCGTTAAGAAGATTATCTGAATATTTGTTTTTATTTATCTCCAGGGCTTCTAAAAGATTTAATTTTAAGGATTTAGTTTCTATATGCAAAATTTCAAAATTTGAATCGAAAGAGGTTAGCAAACCAACACTGTGAACATTAAGTTATTCAGGAAGGGGAAGGGAATATAAACATTGGATTCACCCTTCCCCTTAAAAGATATCCAATACTTTGTAATGGCCATTAAGTTATTTAAGCAGGGGAAGGGAATATAAACATTGAATTTGCCCTTCCCCTTCTTGATTTACTTGATATGCGCGTACCAAAGTATTGAATGCATACATGCAGTCAACATTCTCGTTGTTGAAAAATATCCAATACTTTGTAACGCGCATATCGAGTGATTCAAGAAGGGGAATTACTAATCCACTGATTATACTCCCTTCCCCTTCTTTAATTAATAACTCAGTGTGCATTACATTGCATTTATCACTAGAGCAGTGCGATCAACATTTCCTGTTCGAAATCATATTATATATTTACTACAAATTCGGTGTATATTTGTGGTTATCGCTGATTTTTGACGGGCGTTACACACTACTGCTTACGCTAGAGCTTCTATGTCATTTGTCATTTGATTTAATTTTTTCCATGCAAATTTGAAGCCTCTCAAATATATATTTATAAAAGTGGTAATTTAAACAATATTTTGAAAAAACTAAAGGTATTATGTCCGGTGACATAACCATTCTATTGGACCGCGTCGTCCAATCCATCTACCAGGATATTCCTGATCTAAATAATGTCTTACTAATACTATGTAATTTGTGATCAGGAGCACCATCTTGTTAAAACGTTATCGCCAATCTACCAAATTCATTTGGATTATCCTCCAGAATTTGAAGAATTAACGGTTCAATTGCATTTTTTAACATCTCCAGATATACTTCACCGATTGAATTCAAAGAAGAAGCCCGAGCATGTGGTTTCTCAAAATACCTGCCAAGACATTCACTTTTGATGGGAACTGTGTATGTTTTTCACGAAACATGTGAGGATTTATGTCAGTTTTATACCTCACATTTAGAGTATTAATATTTCAATACAGAAAGAAAGTACTATCCTCACATAGTCTAACTGTTGTATAATTTTAGTGAACATATTTCCACAGAGTTTCAGTCTTCGGTCTGGGTCGTCATCTGAAAGTTGATGCACCATTTTCAATTTGTATAGGTGAAATTTCTATTTGGTCAACACCCTGTGTACTGTACTATGACTGACACTGCCTGGGCTGTGAAAGAAGAAGGGTGTGGTACAATTCATGCAACTATCAATTTGTTTATGAATACCAATATTTGGTCGACCCGTTCGTTTGGCATCATGAACACTACCTGTATGCTTGAACTTATGAAAAAGCTCCCTTGAATGAGTCATCGATATAGGGCGATCGGGGTATCTCTTGTTAAAAATTCGTTCCGCCGCATGAAAATTACTTCTACTCTCACCAATAATTAAGATGTTACTTTGTCAGTTAGAGCACGTACCATTTTGTTTATGAAGATACTTGTTAAACAATAATTAACCTGAAAGTTCAAAATATCATCGCATGTAAAAACGTCAATTATAAAACTTCAATTTTTTTTGACAATTAACCATAGGCTTTTGAATCTTTATTGAACGCGTAATTGAAATTTTAGAATTTATTTTTTCTCACCATGAAAAATATCGTCAATCCAAAAAAGAAATCAGTATGATTGAATATGTATTCTGAGCACCTTTCAAACGAGGTGTCAACCTGTTACATAAATGGAAATCATATGGAAATATCAAGCCACCCACGCGAGATTTGGTGAAGGCATAACATTTTATTAAAAATATTTGCTGTGTGAAGTTAAAATTATTTTTTATTCATAATTATTTGACCCAGTGACCAAGTGTAATTTCTGTATGTGACTGTTTGCTGATTGGGTTTCATTGAACATAAAATAAATAATTATACATAAACCTTAAAATTCTATACAAAGCTGGTATTCGCAGTGCTGGTGATCTACTTGAATTTGTTCGGATAAATTTTTACTACTATTTCCATAATTTTTTTTGCGCGATTGATCTTTTTTGTTTATTTACAGCATTGGTTGTCAGGACGGTAGGTTGTGTTTACTGGTTTCTAAGTTTAACACGTCGGTAAGTGATTTACTTACCGTTCAGACGTCGAAAAGTAATAAATAATAAATAAAAACAATTTCACCAAAATGCAAAATATACTTTAAGCTGATCGAGAAGTATAAATGTCACTTTTGACATTTAGTTAATTAAATTATTTTATTCGGAATTCATTTCAATACGATCGCGAAAAAAATGGTATAAGCAGTTCGAACGTTAAGGGTAATTACAACGTTTGCATGTAGATTCCTCTCGTAAAATTGGACAAAATTATTTGAGGATTAAGGGGTCTAGGACATTTACTTTTCGAAATACAGAGTGTTGAAATTTTGAAAACTTGAATGTTTTGATTCCATAACTTTAAAATGGATGGATAAATTGATTTGACATTTGGCAGGTTGTTTTTAAATGTAAAAGGGCATATTTTCATAGGAATAATAGTTTGTGCAACTAGTGTGGATATGGTAGCCATATCGCACGAGGACGAAGTTTGATCACGACGCCGTAGGCGGAGTGCTTAATCTTTCAAGTGCGATATGGACAATCGACACGAGTCGAACAGCATATTTTTTCTACGACCCACTTAAGAAAAAATCTAGAAAATAAAAATTTATATAAACTGTAGTATAACTTCAAATTGCAAATTTAACAATTCAATTGTATATTTCCACTAATTTTCTTGTGATGGATGTACAGTTTTTGAATGTCCAATTTGTATAATGCTACGGTTTCCCTTTTTAAATATACGTTGCTGTTATAAGTAGATGTTTTCAGTCGGACTCCCTCATGAAGGGTACCGTACCATTATCTATAATAATGAATATTCTGCTAAATATTTCAAACGTCCACCTGTTGTCGTTATTAATATAAAGCAAAATAATCATTGAAAAATAAAATTAACAATAAAAAAAACATCTTCACGGGGAATCGTACCCGGGTCTACCGCGTGAGAGTCTGTCTGCTTACTACTTGACCACCGAGGAATATGCAAATTGTTTAGCTATAAAGTCAGATGTATTACATAATTGTTGCTTGAAAGGAACTTAAGTTCCACCTTTTTTATTATAAATAAGTATATGTCTTGGAAAACTAATATTCAATGTAAATTGGGATTTTTATCTAAGCACGATTGAAACTTCCTTTTTGAATTTGAAAACTTCTAGTATAGTCTGACAGTTTTGTGACAACTGAGAAGGTATTTAAAGATGACAGTGTCTACTAACTTTCTGTCTAGTTTATTCGATTCTCCATATAAATGTATGTGGCGTGGGCAAAGTGCCGTGAAAAATTATAATTCTCAAAGTATGAGCAATATTTGGTTTTGAAATCAATTGAGGTATGAGAAATACGTCACTTTTCATAGCAGTTGAAGAAAGATACTTTCTGTAAACTTGATTGTCTGTTTTTAATATTAGGTATATATCTTATATCTGCCTCTTATCTGTTGCTTAAGTATTCAATTTTATCTTCCATCACCAATATTCTTATTTGGATTTTTATAGTTTTCCTAATCCCCTTAATTCCTAACTTCATCCGGTCAAACAAGCCAAATTTCCAAATTACTGTTATTTCCTGGCAAAGTGCACGTACACTTAAAAAATATTGCAATAATAAAGGTGCTTCAGTTTGAAATTACAATGACATTTTGCATATAATCCAACTCCTTGTTATGATAAATAACTACTGAACTTTTTTCACATAAGTTAAAATTACTACCTAATATCTTTCTTGCCTCAAATCGTACCTTTAAACAAGCATAGACCGAGCAGAGAAGGCTTGCCTTTTCGTTCCGAATGCTTTCTCACTCTACGGTACGCGCATGCAGTGGGAATCTCACTTTCAGGTGAATTTGCCAAACTGTACCAGCTCTTCGCTCACATGAAGTGCATAAAAAGTACTTATTTTCTATGGAGCTTCAACACTATAACATGAGAAACGACAATTTCTTGAGCAGCATTTGCAAGTCGAAAATAAATCAGGTTCATAATACGTAATGTCTTTTACTGAATGGCACAGTTCCTTTTCTACTAGGATTTTTGTTAGCGGAAACCGCCGCTAAGCATCAATTTGCGGGGGCAGGATATAGCTGCTGGTGCTGCTGCTGGTCATTGAAGTCACTGCTTCCTTCCTTCCAGGTGTTTTTGGCTTCCTTCCTCACTGTAAAATATCAAACTTGAAGCACTCTTGTAGCAAAAGCACAGGTGGCGTCGCAAGCTGTCTTCAATGAGAGCATCGCATCTACTAGTGTGTCTGGTTGTATTGCCTTCTCAAGGATAGTCTTCAGGTCACTACGACACAAAAAACACGTGCACCGCGTCTTCTGAAACTTCTGGGCCGGACAGGCACTCACGAGAATAATCGTGATCAAAGCGATGAACATTAGCTTGGAAGCGGCCGCGTCCTGACAACATATGTGTGATAGTAATTCCGTGCTTCCGGTCAAGCCATACGTCAGTACGTGGTATGAGATGGTGTGTCATCCTACCATCTACTGCGGTATCGCACTGCGATTGCTATCGGTTTATGCTGCCGTTCATCGGTAAAGTACCTGTCTTTTAAAAGCTAGAACTCTGATAGGCAGTAACGCAAGCTGCTTGTTCAAACAGTGTGTGATTGACGCTGCTTACTCTCAGGGCACTGAGGTAGTATATTGATCCAGCAAGCTCCATGATTATTGGACTCCTAGAGCAATTGCCAAAATAGTTAGGTTAGCACTGATGTGGATACCGATGACAATGTGGAACTCGGATATTCGGCTTCATCCATCTAGGATAGCCCCCAGCTGCTGAAGCTTTGTTACTCACGTGTTAACCTGCTGTTTGAAATTTAGTTGGGCTTGAAGCATCTCTCCCAAGTATCGAATAAATGGTTGTGATCTGATTTCTTGCTTTCCAGCTTATAGCATAATAGTTTCCACCGCTTTTCTGTTGATAAATACTTCGGCTTTGTGTTTGGTTAGTGGAAAATTCACCGTATCCATCTGATCAATGTGTTCAAAAGCATGCTTAGCGCCTTGTTTATCTGTTCAGAATGTTTCGCTACATGTGTGCATGTTTCATTATTACGGTGACTCGTAATTGCAATTGTAATCATCAATATAATAGATAATGGAAAGATAACACCACAATAAGTCGTATTCCATCATAAAGGCAGATTATTTTACTTATATATTGTTTTTCCTTTTATTTCAGGTAAGACCTTAAACTTCTCAACAAAATGATGCAAGCATGGTTATTCGATAAGATGATCAGACAAACTTCATAATCGTTCACTTATAGTGAGTAGTCAATATGCTCGTTCATTTATTATTTATTTGAACATTAAGTTTTTTTTATGGGCGACGACCCAGCACTGTAGTGGAACGCGTTCGATGCGATAATTACAGTCAAGCAAGGTCGGACATGGTTAGTACTTGGATGGGTGACGACCATGCCAGGGAAAACCATCGTATGGGGCCTGTACAGCCTGCAGCGGACTAGCATATCACAGCTCGCAGGCATTATACCAATGAGCACGAGGTATAATGTAGATATGCCGTCTTTCGGAGGAGACGTAAAACCGAGGTCCCGAGTCCATGGATATTGGGCACGTTAAAGCTACCACTGGTTGGAACACTAGTGGGTTCGCCAAAATTTCCGGTTAGGGGTAGAGTGCTCCCGGCGTCGGTGATTAGCCTCAGTCGCAGAAATAGACCGACGTTAAATAACAGAATAAAAAAAAAAAAGTTTTTTTATGTACCGAGTGAGCAAATAAGAATGCAAAGTGCTATATCTCGGAAACTATTCGTCGTAAGGATTTGCGGTAAAAAATGTAGTTGAAGTGGCCAAAAGATAATCTGTGAAATTTTTTTCAGTTTTCCAAGATGACCGACAGGAAACAGTTATCTAAAACTTTTATTCATTTCCACTGAAATACACAGTAAATTTTTTAAAAATATAAATGATTTTTGAAGCTAATTTCCATTCGAGTGTTTTTTTGTTCAGCACTTTTTGAGGTGGGTATCTATTGAAATTGAGTGGAGTGGGGTAATTTAATTTCTCTTAAGCAACAGTTTCATTGAAAAAACCATTTATTGCTTTCTCAACACCAGCTTACCTGTGATATGATTGATTCTTGGTGATGCAGCTAAAAAGCATATTTAATGTAATTACTGAGAGCTGCAAGAATATCAGACATCACATGCAATTCAAACACCTGAATAGGCTAGTGAAACTCGTAAATCAATATCTTATTCTCAGCAGAGAGAAAATTTGGTTATCATAAAATTTTAAAAAGGCGCTATTATACCGGTATTTATTCTGGTTCTGGTCGACTTCGCGACCCTCGGAATTTTATGATAATTTTATGAATATGTATTTATATAATACATAGTTGAGTTAACAATTTTTTTCTTATTCTCTTGCTCCGTATTTAATGATATTTTATTTACACTTTGATATGTGTCAGTTGGTCAGGAAGCGGTATGATGTGTTAAATTATGATACCTTTTTTTTCTACTAGAAATCCCATGAAGTCAGGCAATTTGAGGTGAAGAGATGTATTCCCTTCCCCTTCTCGAAAAAGTGTCTAATAATTTGTATTCCACATAAATGCGCGCCGGGTCGACGTTTCGCATTTCGCGCGCGCGGTATGATGTGTTAAATTATAATACATTTTTTTTGCTCTACTAGAAATCCCATGAAGTCAGGCAATTTGAGATGAAGAGATGTATTCCCTTCCCCTTCTCGAAAAAGTGTCTAATAATTTGTAGTCCACATGAATGCGCGCCAGGTCGACGTTTCGCAACTCGCGCGCGCGAATTGCGAAACGTCGACCCGGAGCGCTCGCTTCGCTCGCAATATCAATCAATCAATCAATCTGGATCTTTGAATCGGAAAATTCATTGATAAGCATACTGAATTCCCTTCCCCTTTTTGGAAAACATCATATGGAATAAAAATCATTTTACATTCATGTCTATCTATATACATACATGTCCATTCCCTTCCCCTTCTCGAAAAGGTGTCTAATAATTTGTATCCCACATGAATGAGGTTTTTCGATCTTTTTATGAAAACTATATTTTCCCATTTATTCAAGTAAACATTCGTCGAAAGCAATATAAATATAAAATATGGCTAAAATTGAATAGAACAATCCACTGAAGCTGTGTTCTTGCGATTATTTTAAAAATCCTTTTTTTTTATTATCCAGCAATATGTTGGTGATATGACGAATATTTATATACCTACTTATCGGGACATTTGACGTTAATTTTCAACTAAAAGTCACAAAAATATACGTCATAAAATATTAGTACCTGTGGAGCATACAATATTACGTCTAAAAAGTATATTTTCAATACATACATTTTAAATCATAAAGATAGTAAGTACATCGGTGTTATATGAAAAAAGATAAATCTAAAATCTTGGTGTTATTTCCAAGCCGTAACGAGCTACCGAAATGAAAGCTGGCAACATTGCCCATTAACCGCTCTTTCTTAAATTTGTGACCATCCGATATCAAGACAAAATTGTCAAAAATTGTCAAATATTAAAAAAAATGGCGGATTTTTGGTACTTTCAATTGCGATTTTCTCTTTCAAAAGTGAATAATCCAAGAATTTGTTTTTATTAAAACGTTCTATAGCAATAGGGCTTTCTATTAAGAAAAATCGTTGCAAAATTTCGAGGGTTGCGAACCTTACCTGACCCTTTATTCTTATTATCTTGTAATTTTTGCAAGTAGCTCCAGTCTGTGTACCACACCAACGTTCCTTCCTGACTGCATGCTTCTAATCCATCCCAGTTTAGCTGGATACGGTATGGTTGGTTGTCGTTAATTGTGGCCAACATGTTGTCACTTCTCATTTCAAGAAGCAAGTTTGTGATAACACTCGTGATTTTGGAATGACCAACACCCATGATCCTTCACGCCAGCTCTCATTGCATTCCAGTCTGTATGCATTCTCGCTTCCGCCTTGACACACAGAACAAGAGGCGGAAGATTAAGAATGTCTTCCATTGCCACAGTT
This sequence comes from Galerucella pusilla, assembly GCA_910591695.1. Lineage (NCBI taxonomy): Eukaryota > Metazoa > Arthropoda > Insecta > Coleoptera > Chrysomelidae > Galerucella > Galerucella pusilla. The sequence continues at coordinate 68,102 of CAJUYI010000785.1, forward strand.
CCCTCAAACACCACCCGCTGGATTAAATGGGTAAACTTGTCAATTTGGAAATTATAAGAAATGTCGATTTCAAAATTTGTGAACAAAAATAATAATTTAATCAACCGATTAATATAGGATAATACTCATAAAATTGATTTGCATATGATACTATCTAACCGAATATACCTCTAAAGTTGCTAAATTTCAATAATTTTGCAATAATTTTTCTCAAGCATGTTGCTTTGAGGTAACACACTTTCGAAATCTATGACAAAATTATTGCAAATTATCAATGCTCTTGGTATATTATGGCTGACAATTTCTACTTCTCCCTTTTCATTGGGTATCTCATTATAGTTAAACCCATTTTATATTAATTATTTATATTTTAAACATTTTCTCTAGACGGTTTTCTCATGAGAAGCCCGTTGCGGATTTAATTTTAATCTAAACTCTTCCACTCCTTGTTTAAGTTTATTTTTTCTTATACCACGATTTAATTAAGAAGTTTTCATTCACATCAAATGACATAAAAGCTTTTTAATTTGTACGTGCCTCGTTTAGGTAAAGATAACTTTTATTTTAGTGTTGATAATTATAAATATAAATGTGACGTAAATGGACATAAACTTCATGGAAGTGTTTTTAATTTGTAATAATAATATAACTTAAAATTTAAGATTAGTCTTGGTCTCATTTGCTCGCATTTTCAATATAATTTTGGTATCTATCTCAATTTCACTTTCAACATTATCATGCTTTAAAATTTGTGGAATTTGACATAAGTTCATCACATTGATTTTCATACTAAATGTAGCATATTTTCTATAGCTTGATGATGATAATATTTTACAAAAAATAGTATCAGCAAATTAATATTTATATTATATTGTGGTTTGACTTCAAATTTTTTTTAACCCTGTTTTGGATTCTTATTACATTTGAGATATGGATGAACTCTCCCCACAGGCTGCACACTATGCTTTTTCCACAACTGTACAAATTTAAAGAATACAAGTGAAGTAACTTAATACAATCAGACTTTGTTTAGTAACAACTAAGTACCTAGGCATTTGAAGATGACAGTAGCCTAATGAGTATTTGTCGATTTTATTCGATTCTCCATATAAATGTATAGGGCGTGGGCAAAATGCCGTGAGAAATAATATTTCTCACAGTATGAGCAATATTTGATTTTAAAATTGAGTAATGTATGAGAAATATGTCACTATTTAAAGTAGTTGTAGAAAAATACCATTTTTTGTTCCTTTTCAATTTATTTCTTGTATGTATTTTTTGTATTTCAGTATATATTTTTGTTGAGAAACATCTGAAGACGATTTGCCTGTTTGTTTCTTAAAAAAATTATTATAAACTGGTTTTTTTTTATATTTCAAAAGAAGTTTCTGTTTATTTTCTCAACACTTACAATTTCAAATGCATCCTATCAACTTAGTTCGTTTAAATAGGTATTCATGAATATAATTTAATGAGTTATAAACTCTGACGGCCAATAAATGTGATTCTTTGGAAATGATACAATTCGATTTTATTTCTGGCTATAAACATTTCAATGGGATGTTTTTATTTGTATGGAGATTTTAACTTTTCAAATCAATCGGAATTATTATTCTGGTTGCAAAAATAGAATAACATAAGGAAACCGACAAAAATATGTAGATATAATTTGAAAAAATGAAAATATTTTCCGAGCTTTATTCAACACAGGTATTTTGTTTTCTTTCCAAATATAGAACGTAAGGGGGTGGGAAGGCTTATTACAAATTAATGATACGTTTAGTTGGAATCAATAGCCGTGGGAAGCGTATTAAAATGATAGAGACATCGATTCAATATGGATCCAATTTACTGTGAATAATATTTGTAGATTTTTTCATCTTTAGATACATTTCAATATAGATACTTAAAGCGGCACTGGTTGCGATTATAATAAGCAAAAATACATGTTATATATTGGAAAAATACATTCAAATGAAGAAGTTACAAAGATCACAGTATAGGAACGAACCAGTATGTTATCTCGTGACGTTACACTGCCGAGCTCTCTGTGACCTACAACGTAGTTCCCGGCGGCCAGTGTTGTGCTGTGATCCAACCAAAGTGCCAGTGGTGAATTTGCGAATAAAATTATTTATTACAGCTTGAATTTTTACGGGGTTTTGATATTATTTTTATAGTTTATAAGCATTTTTTTGCAATGGATACCATTAAAAAGAAGAAAACGGGTAGTGTGTGTGTAGTCCGTGAATGTAACAATAAATATTATAATTGTTTTGAAAAATTTTACCGTTTTACAAAGGATTCAGGAGAATGAGAAACTGTTTGTAATTTCATACGAAAAGTATAATACTTTATTATTTGATCTTCATATCACATTTATGAGCCTTAGTTTCATGCATTGATATAATATGCTGCTTTTGTTTCAAATTTGAAGTTTGGCTCGAAGCATGCGATCGACACCTGACTTAATGCCAAAACTATAAACTCTATGCAATAGTAGTCATCGTTTATGTGTAGTGCTCATTTTCAACCAGACATGATTATGCAACCTCATAAAAGAAAACTTCTTTAAAAAAAAGGCTATTCCAACAATATTCCTTTCATCAAATACTGCAATGCCTAAAGACTTTCAGACAAATGATTTATTGGAAAAGAATTTTGTTCGCTACTTTTGTGGTTATTTAATTGAAACATGTTCGGAAATTCATACATGCAGCGTATGTGAGACGTATTTACAAGCGTATCAGAATTTAGACGATTCGTCTTTATACTGTTACCTTAGATCTTATGAAAATACGAATAAGGATACTTTTGGAAACTTGAATATGCCGCATGAAAATTTTGTACAATACATCTCATTATTAGAAACATTATTCCAAATGAATTTTGAGAAAGCTGCTACGGAATATAATATTGTTGAATCACTTATAAATATTAGTCAAACAACAGAGTTTGTACATCTTTGTGTTGATTTTCCAATAAAATATTCAATAAAACTTTTCTTCAGGGTACGACCATAATAATATACATTAAAATTTGTCAATAAAAATTTTAAGAATCATAACAAAATGAAAATTGTAATATGGAAAAACCAATAAATATTTGGTATAAGTCTATTGTTTTATTCACTCATCAGTGTACTGTTCTACAATATTTAAGAAAAAACATTTAACACGTTCAAGTCATTTTAAAACGTATGCACCTACGCCTATGGTAAAATGAATCGTAAAGTGATCCTCAAGGTCATCAAAAACTCTGGCAATTTATGAATGAAATTTATGAGAGTTATACTACTGGTTCGTTCCTATACTGTGCTATAACCATGTTTCAAACAAAAGAGTGTTTTATACCTTTGCTTGCAATTACTGTGCTAGCAATTCAATAAAAAATTTTTTTTTTTTAATATTCAAATTTTTGGTTGATAGAATGGTTTGAGAATTCAGGACTGAGCGTAATTTGTAGACATCTTACAATTTTCAGCTTTTCAATTTTTTCATTTTTTAAATTGAAGTTCGAAGTTTAAACAAATTTTGCAGAACTATATAGTTTGAAATTCAGAGAATCTCGCTTCATAATTAGTTTTCCTGAACGTTCCGGATTCATTTTAATTTAAATTTTAATAACTTACCATACACTCACTGCAGAAATAAATCGTGAAGCTTCGAAGTTTCAGTTGAACTTGTAAAAAAACACAAAGAAAAGTCTTCACACTTTCGTGCTTGTAGATCTCAATCTTTAAAAATTGCTCAACTTTTAACGATACCTTAGGTAAACTTTTCGATTCTCGATTAACAAAATAAAGGTATATTTCTATACTCTCGAATTGTTGATTTAACTCTCGATTTATTAACAAATCCCATTGGATCGATACATCCTTCGAATCTTGATAAATCCCTACGGTAAAAAATTTACTCTAAATCATGGAACAGACTTACAGGATAGGTAGACACCAACTTGCAATACAATTCTCCAGCTCAAGATTGGGTAGTTTACGGTTGCACCAATGTTTCAGGATAGGATCGGTTAATTTATCAATTTCTGAAATTTCCTAGCTCGAAGGACCATGTTTGGGTGATAGTTTTCCGTCTTGGAATTAATACTCTCGAAATCGGGTTTTCTTATGGTTGTATTTAGCTTCTGTTGACATAAATAGTTATTTTCTTACAACTGCTATGAAAAGTGACGTAATTCTCATAGCTTACTTAATTTCAAAACCAAATATTGGTCATACTGTGAGAAATATTATTTCTCACGGCACTTTGCCCACGCCACATACATTTATATGGAGAATCGAATAAAATAGACAAAAACTTAGTGTGCTACTGCCATCTTTGAATACCTACATAGTTGTCACAAAACTGTCAGATTGTACTAGAAGTTTTTAAATTCGAAAATGTAGTTTCAAATAACAGAGAATTTAATGAAAAGAAATGATGTGCCAGGTTTGATTATACGAAATTGTTCAAATTTCACCATCACCTATAATTTTGAATAACATTTTTTAACAGTTTAGAGATAGGAAGCTCAAGTGTTATTTTTGTTCCACTAACCATAAAAATAAATATAAAGTTACTTTACTTGTATTCTTTAAATTTGTGCACTTTTAGAAAAAGTATAGTGTGCAACATGTGGGAAAAGTACTTTTCTCACTCGCGTGTTTGCGTCACTCGTCCTTCGGGCTCGTGCCATAAACTTACACACCCGTGAGAAAAGTTTAACTTTCCCCTCTTGTTGCACAATATACTATTTCCTAACAAGTGCGGAAAGTGATACTTTCCCGCACACGGCTGCAGTTGACCCGAACGACACGGAGCGGAGTTCGGGCAAGCGGTCAAGGGCGGAAAGACACTCTACGCATGAGTTAGGAACATTATTTTTCCTACGACCGTATATGCGAAAAATATATCAACCCATTTTTTAAAAATTATTTCATTTCAACATACATATACAAAGCTTTAACTAAAAACTACCAATTATTATAAATATTGATATTAAAAACACAATTTGTTGCGTTCTGTAACTTACTTGAAATTGCCAGTACAGTGGAGTTATTTGGTATTAACTGGTAAGTAGATGACGTCGATGAGGATGGCAAGTCATTTGTAGATGAAAGAATTTTATTTGATATATTTCGTAAATATTTATTTACCTGTTGTGACAATAGTTATATCTTACGAAGTAGAATACTATCTAATAAGGTCAAAATTTGCTTTGAATGGGTTCAAAGAACGAGCTGTAATAATCACGTCACCAAGAGATATTCGTCTTCATTTGGAAAAATATTAAACACAGAGCAGCACACATGTCTGATGTGGAATTTGTAGAGGATAAAAAAATATGGGAACCACGAGAACATGTTGTATCTCAAAAAATTTTATTTGTAAAGCATGAATTCAAGATTTATGATTAGATGTTATTGTTCTGCCGTCAGATGTTATGGTACATGTTATAAACTTGCGCCGTCTACCATCAGAAATTGGAAAACATGGAGTTCGATCTCCTTATAAACAGTTAACAGAAGCAAACATGAGCCCCGGAAAATATGCGAACTAAAAGAAGGTCATCGCAACGAGCCAATGTTAACGAACGTACATTAATTACATTACATTACATTACATTACAAGTACATTACATCAACATACATCATTTCATTCATTTTCAGTGTCTGTATTATCTTATTATATATTCGTATTATATTATTTTTGGTCCAATATAATTTTTTTTATTAATTTTTAGAGTTGAATTTTTAGCAATATTGACTTTGTTTACATATCTTTTGACAGTTGAAATTCATGGTATCGATATTTGGTTATCGATTCAAAATATCGATTGTTACTACAAAAATACAACTACAGCGACGTAAACACGCCCACCAGGGCTCATGTTTGCTTCTGCGGACTGTAGTCTCCATAGAAAATAATTGAAATTATAATGAGATACAGCAACATAAACATTAACAAAATATGGCGACATAGCAAAAATCTGATGTCAGCGAATACACGATACACAAAAGTTGCGGAATGAGAATGTCCAGAACAGGCAAAGGAATTACAGCGCTACTTCCGCCACTTGCCTCTACCTTGTGAACAATTGAACAAAGAGGTATTTATGCAATTCCAATGTATCAGACAAATAAGTCTTTCCATGTTTTCACCAAACTAATTTTCGTATGCACTTGTACGTTTCAAGGTTGTCTCTGATACTACTTAATTTAACGTTTAACAAACGTTTATCGGGAAAATCGGCTGCAGCCACTGACTAAATAATACAAATTTATAATGACGTAGTTACCAATTATTGAGGAATGAATTTGTATTGCTTGAATTTATTTATCGAACTTTCACAAGGTTTCTTTATATTATTCGTTTTGTTGTTGTTTTTTCTTCTCTATTAAAAAAAAAGGATCAAAATAATATTACGTAAACATTTTTAAAGACTGAAATATATTGGCAGGTGTTATAAACAAAAAATATGGAAATATACAGGTAGTAGTAGTAGTTTATTCACATTTTCAATAATACAGTAATGCAATACAATAAAAAACTAAGAATACCATGTGAATAAATACATCTTGATAAGTGATTGAACACTTGTTTCAAGTACAAAGAAGACATTTAAAGTCAAATAGATACAATAATAACAATAATAATACAATACAATAATACAATGCAATACAATAATAATAATAACAATAATAATGTAACACAATTGTGATAAAAGAATGTACAGGACAATGGACAATGAACATGTAGGATTATCTTAAAGCTGAATATATAAGTATTTAGGGATGGGAGGGGGGAAAGGGAATTTATTCATTTTCAAGAAGGTTATTGAAAAAGTTACGTGGATTGGAGATGACGTAACCTTTCAATTTTTTTTAAAGACATGAATGTTGAAAATCTCCTTCAGTTCTTTGGGTATAACATTATAGAGTTTCGGGGCAACAAAATCATAAGACTTCTGTCCGAATGTTTTTGTCATGAGCAGGACTACATAGTTGCCTTTTTGTCTTGTTTCGTATCTGTGTGAGACAATTTGGTTTTTTGTTTTGTTTTGATGATAATGACAAATAATATTTTGTGCAAAAAGTTGGCTGACGTCTAGAACACCTGATTCTTCATAGAGGAGATCTGAAGGGTGAGTTCGTCTTTTCGAATAGATAATCTTCAGGAATCTTTTTTGTAGAACTTCAAGTGAGTGGATGCGTGCCTTAGACGAGCAACCCCAGGTAGTTATACCGTACCGGATATGGCTTTCTACAAGTGAGTAGTATAATATTTTCAGTTGTCTAATGGGTTAGTTAGTTAAGTTGGAAGTACGGTGTTTCATTACCAGTAGAATGGAAACCGGCATGGATACATCGCTCGCCATGAATCAGCGGGGAATCTGGTGTCATACAATCCATCAAGTGTTATTCTCGTGAATGAACTTTACCCTCGCCCAAACGGAGCATGGCATTATAAAACGAGTCTTGAATAGTTTTTTCTACAATCAATGCATTTGTTGAATAGTTTGAAAAAATAGCATTAAAGTGATATGAAGTAGTTTTTTAACGCTAGTACTGCATATTTCCGCTAATGGATCTGCAGCCAACTATAATAGTTAAATATCATCGAGACATTCCTTCACCTTGACACTCCATCTCGCCCTCATCGCGACTGTGATCGGCGATATTACAATTGCCATGACCTAGCTGTAAGTAATAATTATTATTTGGCAGTTTGTCGCTGGTATAAGAGCTGTTGTTGAAGGTGTGGGTTGTTATTACTGGTTATTTGTTAATAATAATAATTATCCAAATATTTTTAAACAGATTATTCTCAGCAGTGCTGTACTCCAGCAGAAATCGTCGACTCTCCTGCAGATGAAGTAGATAACAATATGAATTTCCAAAGCAAAATATATGAAAAGTGTATTGAGTTAACTCAATACACAACCACAAAACTAAATTGTCAGCTGAGGCTCTTCTTACTTGGATGTTTTGGCTTCTGGCCTTGTCCATTACAGTAATTGATCAGCCTTTTTGACAAATACTGCCAACATAATTCCAGACACACCACAGGTAATAAAATTCACATCCTTACGGATAGTAGACAAGCACTACTAGCCCTGAACAGACCACGTATCACATCAGGCCTAGTACTGGAGTGTCACCTGTCCCTGATCGAAGCCTGTAGCAACAACGAATGCACTCTAGGCTGGATCAAGGGCCACAGTAAATCGAAAGGTAACCACATTGCCGACTCACTAGCCAGGAAAGCGACCTTCCAAAAACTCTTGGGACCTGGCATTTTCATTGGTCTGTCGGCGTCGGCTATGATTGACCTAATGAAGGAACTCTCTTGAAAAGTTTGAGGGTAGATGGGACGATGCAGAAGGTTGCAGGCTTGCCAAGGAGCTGCTGCAGTATCCGGAGAGGAAAGTAGCCAAAAAATACGTCACTATGAACAGACAGAACCTTCGGACAGCCACGGGTATTCTGACCGGTCACTGCCACCTACGAAAACACCTCTACAGACTGGGTCTGTCTGACACTCCACTTTGTAGAGGATGTGAACAGGAAGATGAGACTGTCGAACACCTTCTTTGTGAAAATCCGACACTCTCTCAATTTAGGTTTTCTGTATTCGGCGAGTACAGGCTAACACAAGACAGCATGAGGGATACTTCCGGCGGCATTATCGCCTACTTCAAACAAGTAGGCTGGATGACGAGTTAGGAGGAAGTCTGAGCCTCAGAAGGATGCACAATGGGGCAATTGTGGCCTAAGTGCTGTGGGGTCACCCACCCTTCAAATTTTCACAGATACAGATAGAGTGTTCAAATCCCCAAACTTCTTAAAATCTATATTTGAAACAAAGCTACACGAGGAGAATAACTATCAAATTTAAATTTTCCAATACAATTCGCCACTGAAGCAGACTTTGTTCTTATTGGTCAAGATACAAAAATCAAATTACCAATTGAGCACCTAGGCGGAGAAAAGAAATCGTTTTAATCAAACTTTCCACCGTCACTAACACCCATAAACAAATTATTTTTGTTCTTACGATCTAATATATGTGAAAAAATTTAAATTGAAATAAAATTGGTAGATTTGATAGGTTAATTTTATGAAAATGGAGAAGGAAAATCCAAATATGTAGAAAAATACAACACAGACAAAACTATAATAATGTCTTTTTCCAGGAGGGGTTTCCAAAAAAAAAATTGAGATCACTAATAAATACAAATATTTCGCAGTAACATTTATGCAGGAAAATATTTTAATCGCTGACTAACTAGTAGAATAGCTTGAGTTTTTAAACAACACCTTGTACAATTACCCGACATTTACCAAAGGCAAATAGTCACGGCTGACCAGTTGAAAAATAAAACTAATAAAAGATATTTCTATTAAAAAATCGTTCCTCCATGCACGGAGAAAGAAGCCAAATACTCAAACTTATCATTCCTAACTAAAGAAAACTCTTTTATACATTACTAGGTTTTCGGAAAACTTGGCTTCCATTTTCAATCTAAAATATTACAATAAAGAAAAACCAAGTAAAAAATTTCAATTTAATTGAAAATTATTGAACTTACTTGTTAGTGAGATTATAAACTAAAACTAAAGTAACACAAAAAAACAAGAAAATAATTCACTTTCAAAATAAGTTAAAACTATGAATTCATTATTATAACTCAATTGTAAATCTATTTCATATCGAAGTGAGGTTCTAATTTGAATCAATCATCATAAAAACTAACATTTCGTTTTTTAACATACGACTCCATCTTGTGGTATTTCGACTGAAGGTCTTGAAAAATAATTTGTTTACCAGTAGTGTTGAAACATTACTATCTCCTCTGATGTTTTCGAAAATATGCCAGAGTCATCTAGATAATTTTTCCTGATACTGATAATTGGAAGTGACGTGAGAGAAACATTTCTTCGGATTAAAAATTCGTCATGCATTGACTATTTCGATGTCAATAGTGCTATGTTGAAATCTGCTAGTGACTGTCTAGCGAAACCGTTGAGTCCTCTTTATAATAAGTGTATATACGCCGTATATACGGGATCGTGGCCTAATGCTTTGAAAATCAGTATCAGTTATACTGTTAACCAAAAAGGGCGATACGAATATTTCCGATAATTGGAACTTTAGTTCTTTACATCAGGCTATGTTTGAGCGACCGGGGGTCGCGACGCAAAAGGTCTGACCGTTACGTTACGTTACGTTATGTTACGTTGCTTCGTTATGTGCCTTGCTTGCGTGCGTGTGCTCTCTCCTGAGTCTCTCTCTCGTTTCATATGCTTCGGCCGGGAATCGAACCCGGGCCGCCCGCGTGGAAGGCAAGCATTCTACCACTGAACCACCGATGCTATATTGAAATTCTATGCAAAGCTGGTATTCGCAGTGCTGGTGATCTACTTGAATTTGTTCAGATAAATTTTTACTATTATTTCCATAATTTTTTTTGCGCGATTGATCTTTTTTGTTCATTTAGAAGAAATTTAAATTATTTCATTCGGAATTTATTTCAATACGATCGCGCAAAAAATGGTATAAGCATCTCGAACGTTGAGGGTGATTACAACGTTTGCATGTAGATTCCTCTCGTGAAATTGGACAAAATGATATGAGGATTAAGGGGTCTAGCACATTTACTTTTCGAAATACAGGGTGTTGAAATTTTGAAAACTTGAATGTTTTAATTCGATAACTTTAAAATGGATGGATACATTGATTTGACATTTGGCAGGTTGTTTTTAAATGTAAAAGGGCATTGGATAGAAATAGTAGTTTGTGCAACTAGTGTGGATATGATGGCCATATCGCACGAGGACGAAGTTAGAGCACGACGCCGTGCTCAATCTTTCAAGTGCGATATGGACAATCCACACGAGTCGAACAGCATATTTTTTTACGACCCACTCAAGAAAAAATCTAGAAAATAAAAATTTTTATAAACTGTAATATAACTTCAAATTGAAAATTTAACAATTCAATTTTATGTTTCTACTAATTTTTTTGTGGTAAACGTACAGCTCTTGAATGTCCAATTTGTATAATGCTACGGTTTCCCTTTTAAAATATACGATGCTGTTATAAGTAGATGTTGCCAGTCGGACTCCCTTATGAAAGGTACCGTACCATTATCTATAGTAATGAAATGAAATATTTCAAACGTCTACCTGTTGTCGTTATTGATATCAGGCAGAATAATTATTTAAAAATAAAATTAACAATAAAAAAAAAACTTCTTCACGGGGAATCGAACCCGGGTCTACCGCGTTTGCTTACTACTCGACCACCGAGGAATATGCAAATTGTTTATCTATAACGTCAGATGTATATCATAACTTTTGCTTAAAAGGAACTAAAGTTCCTACCGTATGTCTCGCGACACGTTCTACTTTCTTTCTCACAATCATGTCCATTGAGTTGATCAAATTTTTGTTATATTTTTTTTACCAATTTTCTACAAAAATTGACTCCTGGCATTTTAATGGGAAATGAATATTTCCCAAGTTATTGTCACTTCACAATTGAAAATGTGTAGTTTACCCTTGGTAAGAGTGGTGAAAAACAACTCATAATATGAAAAAAATCAGATTATGCTTTTTTATAAAATCCGTGTTTTGAAACAATCTCAACGGATTGTTTTCTTAACAGTTTTCTAGGTTATACTTATGTTGTACTGTTTTTATAGTGAAACACTTGGGAGCTGTTTAAATTCACTTCCGATTAATATTATTTTCACGGCCATCGGCAATTTATTCTAAACAAAACTAGCCACCAAAAGTATAATCCCAACCGTAATATTAAACTATAGGTTCAAAATGTTCATGTTATAAATCTAGAGTTCATGATGATTGTAAGTGATTCATAGTGAAACCTGAGAAGGAAAGAGTGAGACAGTTACTAACAATTCCGATTCAAGACTGAAAGGCTTGTCCATTTTTATTGTTCCATGTGTATAAACTTTCGATGTTCGCTAAGGTTATTTTCATCTTATTTGACCAATCATATGCAATATGCTAGCTGCAACAATGTAGATTCGGATTTATTACCCATTCACAGGAGAGTACCACAGGGTTTTGTATTGGGCCCCCTTTCAGCCAATTTACAGTCTGGCAGTTGTCTACAGTTCACGGATAATACTTCCTTCGTATCTGTTAAGGAGTCTTTTTCAAGCGTATGTATCTCTGTTATGGAAGAATGGCTCTCAAACAATGAGCGGAAGTTGAATAAACATAAAACCCGGGAGATTACAGTTTTTCAGTGAACAAAATTTTTTCGTTGCAAAGGCATTAATTCGATAACGCGGATTATAATGCCACGTGTCGTCCTCTCTTTGAAAAATACGGGATTCTTCCTCTCCCTTGTGTGCAAATTTTGCAGACAATCTTATTCATCCATGAACACGAGGATTTTATTTTGCGTTGGTTTATCACTCTGATGTTTATAATTACGACACAAGAAAAGCGATGAGTTTCGTACCGTTACAATCTGAATCACACGTCTCACTTAATAGTAAATGTGATGTGAGATTGTATAACAAACTACAACAATACACCAGTAGTAATTTCAAAAAGTATACTTGGAGGAGATTGTATTCGCTTGTAGAAGATTTTCTTTAGACTAATTGTTTCCACAGTGTCGATGTTCTTGTTCGTTAATTTAGTTCATCAATTTTGTTTATTATCTTCATTTATCAAGTTCATTGATTTGTTATTTTAGTAACATGTTTATTAAGTTTGTGCATTACATTTTTCTTATATACAGGGTGTACCAATCTTACGACAAACATTGGTATATGGGTTATTTTAAGAGATATCAAAAAATGTTTTTATCAAAAATAGTAGATGGGCTGAAGGTCCATATTTTGAAATTATATCGAACTATACAGAGTGCTGCATAACTCCGTTACAAACCAAACATATGATTTTTCAAATGGGAACCCCTGTATTTTATACCGAATTCGGATTGGTTACATTTTTTGAAGCTTTTGATGTGAGATTTGGCACGTTATACAGAGTCCTTCAAAAGATATGGACATGTTTATGTGAAAATCGTAGGTAAATCAACGCTCTGTAGCTTGTTGTACGTTGAAGAAAAAATGTATTTTGCCAAACAGAGCTTGTTTCAAATGGAACACCCTGTATTTTATAGCAAAAATAGGAAGTTTGTCGTAAGATTGGTACACCCTGTATATTTTTAATAGGTTTGTTACAAAATGAACTCAAATGATTATTGCATTTTGAAGTTTTTATGTAAGATTAGGGCTGTGTACTCTATGTATGAGCTTTAATATAGTATGTACAAAAAGTACGAGGAGTAATAAACCCTAATTAAGTATGCAAAACCTTTACAGGGAGCACCATGAAATTTTTGATAAATCTCTTACTTTAAATTACATTTCTTCCGTAAATCTAAAAACCAGGTAGATCGACCCCGTATTTGTTTCAGTTGTAGCAAAGTTTAGGGTTTCTTCATTGTTAAAGGATTAGCAGATAAGCAATAACGCAATGCAGTGGTGTGTATTTTGGGAAAAAAAAACGTTTTAAATTATAATATAATAAAAAATTGAAAGAAATAATTATTGGAATACATTTATTACTTACATTTTATTCTATATCCGACTCGGAAGAGGAAGAATCGTTGTTGACATTAATAATAATAGGTTCGATTAAATCATCACAAATATTGTCAATTTTCCACATATTTGCCTCTACTTTGATATGCTCGATACAGTTTGTCCAATTTTCCTTACTAACATGACTTACAGCACTCTCAAACAATTTCACAACATCGTTTATTTTAAAAGTAGTATTTTTTTTCAACTTCCCCCTTTACCTGAGCCCATATTAATTCTATGGGATTAAGTTCACAATGATAAGGGGGAAGTCGAAGAACTGATATACCACGAGAAGAAGCCATTTCTTCTACAATGTAGGTTTTGTATTTATTCTTGTTCATTTTTGCAATTCTGTAAAGTTCTTTCCTTAGTGGATCTTTTGGAAACTAAATATTTTTCGAAATAAGCCACTCCAAAAGCTCTGCTTTACGCCAACGACTTGTGGGCAATGCTTCTCGTAACCGTGAATGGTAACTTGCGTTGTCCATAACAATAACAGCCCCTTTTGGAATCAGATCCAACATTTGAACAAACCATTCCTCGAAGACATCCCCATTCATATATTCGTGATAGTCCCCCGTGCGTTTTGAAATAAAAGTTAATAATCCACCATCAACAAAACCTTCAGAACTTCCAACATGGACAATGATAAGTCTTTTTCCTTTTCCAGATGGTGGCTGCAAACCTAACGACAAACCTTCCACGAATGCCTGCCTTCCGCTTTTAATGTTTTCATCTTGCCAAGATTTGGAAACTGTATATCCAGCATTTATCCATGTTTCGTCTAAGTAGAAGATTTTCAAATTTTGTTCTCTGGCATGTCGAATGCTTCTTAAATAGTCTCTTCTCCAAAAAACTATTTCCGGTTTATCTATCAAGAGAGATTTTCTATTATGTTTTGTATATCTGAAACCCACATCTTTCAAAAGTTTGCATAATGTCATTCTGGAGAATTTTGGATAGTCCGTATCTTCTTGCACTGATGTCATAATTTTGTCAAGTGTTGGAATTTCCTTTCGTAAGTAAAATCCATGGACTTTACGCCTTAGTCTTTGTTTTAATGACTCATCGATCATAGCTGCAACTCATTCGTTCAATACAAAATGTACCTTACGGTATACCCTCTTAGAATATATTTTGGTACGTCTATGAAATCTACTTAAATGAATGATTTATTACTCCTTGACCTTTCTATATAGACTTATAAAGCTATACATCTATCTCTATTAATATCTAGTATATGTGAAATTGTTATTTTGGTGCTAATTCATTTGATATGCAACAACAAAAATATTGTTGATATCAATAGTGATATTGTTGACAGCTGCCACCTGCCATTTGTGAATTTAATAATGGGTTGACGAGATGAAGTAGTTGAGGAACACTGCAAAACCTCTCAAGTCAGGTATTCCCAAACTAACAATCTTTTCCAGAATTTTATTATTATGATGGAAACAAAAAAAATTCCCTAGTGATTTGAAGGATTCTCACTCATGGCTGATTTATTGTTGTGAGTTTATAAATAAAATACTCCCCATTTACATCCCCATTTTGCATGTAAAACCTGAATTCCTGAATTTGAATCTTTCAGAAGCTCTTTAGATAAATAAAAACAAATATTCAGATAAGCGACCAAATAGATATCAACAATTTCCCCTTATTGAACATTTTTACCTACAAAGATTATGGTAAGATTGTTGTGAATAAATTTCCAGGTGAACTTGTTAAATACTTTGGTTAATCCTATATTCAGACACTTTTTGCTTTTTATTTCCATGAAAATAGATCATAATTTTATTGCCAACAGTATTAAGGCACTGTATAAATTAAATATAGGCTCTATTGAATTCAACAATTACTTAGTAAACGTTGGTAGAAATATTTACTGTAAAATATTCCAATATTGTAATGCTCTTACTATCCTTCTTCCTTCTGAAAGAATCACTAAGACTAGTATATAAATTTTAATTTGTGCAAATCATACTCGGCGTCCAAAACAAATCTTCCTGTGCAAAAGAGGGGTTATCTGACATATTTTAGAGTTTCTTAATTTGATTTATAATAATTGTTCCTGAGACCTAAGAGATCTAGTTCCCGAGGAAAGTATTAGAGTCTAGTAGCTACTTTGGACCTATTTTCCGGAGAAATTTAAGTATATCTGCAGGCTTCAAGTATCCCTCTTCTATCCAGTAATCTCCTAGGTGATAAGCACTAGGATTCTGAGTTGCTGTGCAGTTCGCAAGTATGTGGATAGAGGTTTCTACCACATAATCAACATTCTTTTTCTGTTTTGAGCATTTTGACTCTGACTCAGGCATTCATTAAATCTCACTCAAAACTATCTTCTCTTTTTTTGGCTTCGCCTATTTCTTCCAATACAACATTGATGCTGATACCGCAAAACAGTTTCCTTGCTAGTTCATCTGCTATTTCATCCCCTTCTATTCCGTTGTGTCCTTGAATCCAAAGTGGGGTGTTCTCGCCCAGTTCGTTTAGTTTGCCTAAGCATTCCCACACCATTTTGGTACTAATTATACATGAGCTTAGTGTTTTTATGGATGCTGGACTATCTAACATTATGATAATCCTTTGCTTTCTAAATTATTTCTCAATATTGAAGTGGGTACACTTTCTTATGGCGTGAATATCGACTCGAAAAATACTTGGAGTATTTCCCAAGTACGCCAGTAAATATAGAATTCAACCTCTCACTAAATTTGCGATCCATATTACTGAGTATAAAATCACAGAATGCTGAAAGATTCCGGTGGAGCTAATGTATTAGTTAATTTGTTCTGCTGAACACTACGAAAAGAATGGTTGAGGCATATGATACATAGTTTCCTATATAGATAAAAAATAATTATAGATGGGAAACTGACCTGTGTCGCCCTCTATTTGTAGGTGGCGACCTTGAGAGTCCCGTCAGTACCTCTAACACAAATCAGATGGTTGTGAACTTCGCTAGCAGCCGAAAAAGGAGATTCCTTGGCGGCATATTCAAAATTACTATAGTTTTACTTCAATTGCAAAATGATATTTATGGTTCATTTTTTGACAATTTATTTGAAGTCACTCAACATTAGATTAGGTTAATAATAACAATCAAATAGTCAAGTAAAATTAAATGAAATATCAAAAAATGGACCATAATGCCTGAAGTGAGAAAAATAAAGCAATAATTATCAAGTTTATATATTTTATTGAATGAAAGTATACACTCAATGGAACGTTTTTTACATATTTGACAAACATAAAAAAAATTAATGTTGGGAATTCAACAACAATGCTGGAAAGTTCGAAGCTGTATAGAAGAATATCTACTTCTGTCACTTTTTATTCAATGAAACATGTTTTTTCATAAAGATAAAGCTTATTGGGTACACCTCACATTACAGTCTCCCACAATTCATATTCTCGACATTGTCTCTAAAAGTAAAAGTCCCACTGCGAACAATAAAAACAACTACTCAACACAAACACTAATAAGCAAAATAGTTTTGAAAAACAAAAACTGGACAGACACGATACACGTCGTAAGACATTGGTCTGCAGTTGTCAGGTTATGATGTCAGCGCTAATATATGTGGGAGAATCTGCAACTACCGCTAATGGCGTTACAGTTTCCATTCTGGTTCTAATTAAATTAGAAATTTCACTACTGACGGGACTCTCTATGTGGCAGCACCTTCGCGCCTTCAGAGATCCCCTACCCTGGTTTCCAACCTAATAATATAACAATCTTTAAAGGATGGTTGATGCATATGACGAATAATTGACGGCAGCCTACTTATATATAGTTATAACCCATTTCCTGAATGATAATAGAATCTGAATGTGCTCTGCATGTGCACTGCATGTCCACTGATGTTTTCAATTTGGACAAAGAGTACCTTTTTTTAAAAAACTAGCTGGAGAATAAATTGATAGTATTTTAAAGTGTAACGTGTGTTGCTTACATTAGGGTTCAATAATAGTTTTTACCTATCGGGGGATCGTTTTTGATGTCAAATTCTGCTTTAGCGACCCAGAAAACCCCCCTTAACGATTTTCGGTTCGTCTTTTTCGAATGTGTCTAGAAAAGCCTAGGAGAAGATGTTCAGGTCCAGGTTGCAGTGCACCAGGTGCTCGGGGGATCGTTTTCAACGTCAAATTCTGCTTTAGCGACCCATAAAACTCCCCCACAATGATTTTTAGGTTGTTTTTGACACTCTTGTCAGGAAAATTCTCGGAGAGGACGTCTACGTCCAGGTTGGGGCGCACTAGGTGTGCGGGGGGTGTTCGCCGATGCCATATTTGAATTCAGCGACCCAAAAAACTTCCGGGCGCCAAGTGTTTTCCTTCCCCGCACGAATTCTGGGAGTGTTCCACGGAGATGACGTTCGTCGGCGTTCCTGAGCCCCAGGTGGTCAGGGTGTCAATTTGAACATCATAATCGTGATCAGCGACCTCGAAAACCCTCGAGTACCCATTCTGGGCCAGTTCTGACTCTTTCTTACAAAGTTATTAAGTTGTCCGAAGGGCGACTCAAAAAATGCATTTTTCGAATGCATTTTTGGCTGCAACAATGCAATTTCTGATTTTGGACAAATGAAAACTAGGTAACCTTTTTACAAATAATTTTTGCAAGCGAATGCCGAAAACCGCATTCCGATCGGTGCTGCCCGAAAAATTTTATAATGACGCGACTAATCTAAGTACTTACAAGCCTAGAAATTTAGTACAGTATTTAAAATGGAGTAGATGTGCTTTTGTATCCTTAATGTCGTACACAGTGTGTTTTTAGGGGACTGACACTGTTCATAGATTGTGATTATTAGCGTGAAGCGCAGATTTAACAGGTTATTTCACAGTTTATTGTTGATAGCAATAGCCATAAATAGTTAGTACTAATCCTTGAGGTGTTCCGTTTACACTTTCTATGTCCCCGTTGACCAATCCACCTTGAGGTGAGGCCGGATTGTGAACCGGGGAAGTATAAGTTCGAAAAAAAACAACCTAACTTAAAATTTTTCCGGAATGGAATATTATCTGTCAAACCAAAAACATATCGACCCCTAATCTTTCTCAAATCCTCGGATAAATCCCGCTGGATCCTGCAAGTTTTGCTAGCACAAATTCAAAATAAGACACCTGTAAAGGAAATCTGGATAAAAATGATAAATATTTGTAGGTACCAACAGCTAAAGAATTACGTTGCGTAACGACCGGACGGGAAAGATAGTGAAACATCGTATGTTTCGCTTAATTTCGATTTCCCCATGCCTCTGCTTTGTAAAACAATTCACAGGAATAAATGCTAATTGAATTTCCGTAGAAAGTCAAAAGAATCTCAACCAAGCATAATCTTCGCGAGACAATCGTTTTTTAATTTTCCCATACTATATCTAGTGAAAATTGGTGTAAGAAAGAAACAAGAATGCAACGATAATTAAATTTATGCAGAAAGTCGAGTAATTCTGGGACAAGCCCGTAAATCGGTATCTATTCGCTTGCTCAGATTGAAACTCTACAGTCGGGCTCTAATTAAACTATTATTTTCACTGAACAGTGAATTAGGGCGGACAATCAATATCAAACTCCGTCAGCTTTGCCATTCAGTGAAAGCCGCTGTATTTTTGAAAAACAGTTATTAGGCAAGATGGGTCACTTGGAATGCTCCATTTTTTGTTTTTCGCGTCAATAGTGGACCCGACAGACGTTGTTCTGTCTTATCTTATCATATCATACATATTTTGACCATTTTCATTTTGAATAAAAAATATATTGAACTTAAAGTTGAGGCACGTTTCGCTAACACAGTAGCTTTATCAAACGGGGAACTGTACTGTAATGATGAGGCGCAAAAACGCCGAAACCGGTCTACCGCATTTGCGCCTCATCAGTACAAGGTATATGTTATCCGTCCACGAGCTTAAAGCCTAATCACGGACTGAAGACACACCAAATACGTCGAGACCGGTATAAGAGTTATGTTGTCCCTTCTAATTGCAAACCGAAATGATTGGTTTCAAAATATCTTGTAGATATGCCAACCCCGTTCGACTTTGAATATCCGTCCGAGCCTATTGCCCGGGAAGTAGTTGTTGCTTCTCAGTTGAATGGTCAAAGTCTTTGGAAAATATTTTCAAAAACTTGAGGCATTAGAATAATTATTATTCTGCGATATACAGGGTGTACCAATCTTACGACAAACTTCGGTATATGGGTTATTTTAAGAGATATCAAAAAATGTTATTGACAAAAAATAGTAGATGGGCTGAAGGTCCATTTTTTGAAATTATATCGAACTATACAGAGTGCTGCATAACTCCTTTACAAACCAAACATATGATTTTTCAAGTGGGAACTCCTGTATATTATACCGAATTTGGATTGGTTACATGTTTTTGAAGCTTTTGATATAGGGCTTTGCCACGTTATACAGAGTCCTTCAAAAGATATGTACACGTTTATGTGGAAATCGTAGGTAAATCAACGCTATGTAGCTTGTTGTACGTTGAAGAAAAAATGTATTTTGCCAAACAGAGCTTCTTTCAAATGGAACACCCTGTATTTTATAGCAAAAATAGGAAGTTTGTCGTAAGATTGGTACACCCTGTATATTTTTAATAGGTTTGATACAAAATAAACTCAAATGATTATTGTAGCTTGTAGCTTGTTGTCATTGAAGAAAAAAAGAGTATTTGGCCAAACAGAGTTTTGTAATATGATGCAATATATCCATATCCTATTAAATTTCAATTATATTCTTTCTTCTATACAGGGTGAAAGGAAACTCGAACCTGTCATTTTCTTTCTCCTTTCAAATGGAACACCCTGTATTTTATATCAAAAATAGAATCTTCGATTATGTAACTTTAATTTTTGTCAAGCATTCTCTATACCCAAAGTTTATAGAAACACAGTTATTTTGTAATATTTATTGTAAAATATAATTACTGACCTATTATGTGAAAAACTCTAAACGTTGTATGTAGCAAAAAATCTTGATTAATAATAAATTTTAATGAACAATCCATTCTAAACAAAACTAGCCACCAAAAGTATAATCCCAAGGTTTGAAAATGTATCTAAACCTTCAGCTCCGAATTCGGCAGGGAAGGAAGGGGCAGGGAAGGAACGTTTAAGGGCATGCCTTAGAGTTGAACTTCTAATCCTTTTTATTGGTCGGTGGTACAACCGACAAATGAGATTTTTTTTCATTTTGATTTTCGCGGAAAAATACAAACAACACAGGCACACAAACACATGTCATGTTTCACTCATGAAGATGACAAAAGTGAGATGATATTATAGACTATAAATACCGATCCTAGAGTATTGGAAGTCAGTCCATTGGGACTTAAATTACATTTGTCAGAGAAAGCAATTTTATTTTTAAGATATAAAGGAGGTGTTAATTGTCCCACGGCCGCCATTTTTGAAAAGGGAAGCAAATGGTTTCACCTCACAAACTATTCGCCTGACAAAAAAATTATTGCGACATTTCTTGTTGAAAATATAATTCTCTACAACTTTGGTTCAGTAACTTTTTATCGTAAAACCAAAAATCATATTATAAGCGAAGATCTATAAAAAAGGGTTGCTTAATATCCCAGCTCAGGCTCAGGCTAATAAGGGATGTGTGACAATGGGGTACAAGCATAAATTTTGATATTGGTGGAAATTGACACTTTATCAGGTCTCCTAACACCTTATATGCCTATTTTTTCAAAAAAATATAAACTTTACTTTTAAAACGACTTTAAAAATCATAAAATTGGTATATATTATATAAATAATACATAGTTTAAATCGTACTTACGATAATGCTTTAACTCCTCTTATTTCCTCTGCATTAAAGCAGCTGTTTGGCTTCATAAATTCAAGCGGCATAAATGAGTCTACTTTGGGCAAGTTATCAGTTTGTGCTTTTACACAACCTTCGCTAGCCATATCTTTACTCACAGAATATGAAAGAATCGTCACTGAATACTGAACTAGTAATTGAAATATATTCTTCCAAAAGTTTTAAAATATCCTCGGAAATATCGAAAATTTATGACCACTTTCCACTTTACGTTGACTTTCAGAAATAAAAAAACAAACAAACACTTAATGCTCCCAAACAAACATATAAATGATATTTTCACGTCGATGAAGTAATTAATAGTTGATTAAAATACAATATAAACACACAACTACACATAACCTAATGCAATACCGGCCATATTGACATAGGTAAACACAAGAGATATGACATCACACGTATCATCGGTAGCGTTCGGAAATCCTCGGGTTGTGGTCGGAAAGTACATTGAAATTTGAATTGTATTTTAAAATTTGGGAGTAATTTTCAATGGAAACTGGTTTATTTCCTATTGTTAGTAATGTTTGATGTCATATTTACTATTATAAATTAATATCCAAGCAAAATATGAAATATGCGTGTACTCTATTGCAAATATCATGAGCCGATCGAAGGAAAAAGTCGGCAACGGCAACGAACACGTGCTTTAGCTTTTGGAATTGATTTTGGACAAAATTCACCCAAATATACATCAGACATTAGGAACATATTGGGTCTACCTATAACTCAAAAATTTTATGGTAAATAACTTGAAAAATCCAACGTAGACAATCGCAGTTAACTAAAAATGTACCTAATTCTCGTACGAGTGAACAACAAGTTTACGTTTAAAATTGCCGAGTGTCGATGAATGATGCGATGCTACGGATACTAAAATGTCCTATTTTGTTTCGATAAATGTCCTTAAAACCATTCCCATCCCATATTTAAAAAAGCAGGGAGCTGAAAGAAGGCTACATTTCAACACACTGAAAGCTTCTACAGAAAGAAATGAAAAAAATGTTTTATTCTTTACAACGAATAAATTCCATGTAACATATTATGTCTATCAGAATATCACATCAAAAGACAAAACATAAATCACAATATAACCTTACTGCTTTCTGAGAATAACTTTTTGATACGTGACGATTCAAAAGGAAATATGAAATTGTTTTTATCGTTTTTTTTTACATTTCTTATCATATCAACAGTAACATTAAACAATACAGTGCTGAAGTTCTTTCACCCGCGAAATAAGAAAATATTACAATCAGAAAATAATTTGCTTCAGGAATTCATTACTGATCAACGTTGAACTTTATCAATTCTTGACACTATAAACGAGTATTACTAATAGCTTCGAAAATCTCCCTAACAGGACAGATTTAAAAGTTTTCAAGGTGATCAAACGCAATGTTGAGAGCAAGTGCTTAACCAAATTAAGCTTGTCCGGCAGCGACAGACAGCTTTCGCTGATGAGTTAACCTGATTACATACTACTCAATTGTCTATTCACTTAGGTGAAGATAATTCAATCCTTCCAGAAACATAATTTGGCTTGTATGCGTTATTAGTTTTTAAGTTAGTTTAACACATATTCAAGGTATATACAGGGTTATTCATTAAGAATGTCCAATCTCTGAACTGTAGATTCTAGACCTCAAAATATGATGATTCGGCTCAACATGCCTTATGCAAATATTGCTAGTTTCCGAGATACGGGGTGTTAAACTTTGAAATTTAAATTTTGATTTTCGCAATAATTTTATATGTTTTCACAATTTCTCTTTGAAAATTGGCAATTTTACGTTTTTTGGCATGAGGAATCATAATTTGCACTCTAATTTAACATTACCAATAGATGGCGCTAGTTACACTTGTTTGTGTTAATTAAATCAAAGTAAACTTTTTTTGGGCTGAACTTACAACTAAAATAATAAAAAAATATCAAAAAGCGTTAAATTCTACAAAAAAAAGTTACTCTTCTTTGATTCGTGTAACTCAATCGGTTATCGAGTTATTTGCTTTTAAAAAGTTCAATAAATTTTAATTTTTTCATAAAAAATTTTATTATTCCTTAAATATGTAACAATAACAAATTTGTGAACAAAAATAAAAAACTTCAAAGCAAATGCTCAAAATGCCCACCATTTACTTAAATACACTTTATGATCCGCTTTCGTAAAGATCTCTTAATATCAAATAATTCTTTTGTCTATTATTTTTAATTACATCCGCGGCTTCTTCTATTTCCCGTCGCAGTTGTAGAAGAGAAGTAATTTTTTCTTTGTAAACTAATGCCTCCATTTGCGACCAAATTTAAAAATCCAAAGTATTGAAATCAGGGCCTCTTGGTGGCCAAGCAAACTCACTTCCACGACCAATCCATCGATGCGGAAACTGTTCGTTTAAGTATTGACGAACTTGTAAAGAATAATGTTGTGGTGCTTCGTCGTGCAAAAACCACATATTTTGTCTTGAAGCGAAAGGTATATCCTCTAGTAATTCGTGTAAATGTTCTTGAAGAAAATCTAAATAAAGAGGTCCATTTAAATTGGTTGGCAGTTCAAAAGGACCTATTAAATACCCACATATTACACCACACCGAATGTTAACCTTAAACTCGTGCTGAAAATGTGCTACCCTCATAGCATGTGGATTTCCAGAATACCACAAATGATTATTTTTTTAATTAAATATTCCTCGTCTGGTAAATGTTGCCTCATCAGTAAAAAGAATTGTATCCAGAAAATCTGGGTTAACATTTTGTTTATCTTGCAAAAAATGGACAAATTGTAGACGCCTAGTTAAATCTTGAGGTAATAAATTCTGAACAGGAGTGTAATGATATGGATGCAATTTTTTCCTCTTCAGTATTCTAAAAATAGATGATTGGTTTATACCTGTTTGCAGACTTAATCGGCGAGTACTGACTGATATATCTGTATTATACGTAACACCAATTGAAATTTCATCTTCTTCATCGGCAGTGATTTTTTTGTAGCACGGTGCTCAGTTTTAGAGCGTAAAGATCCCGTTTCATCTAAGCGTTTGTAAAGATTTCGGTACAGTTTGTAATTGGGTTGCCTTCGATTTGGGTATAATTGTGAATATCTTCCGAGCCGCAGCTGGACAACTATAATTTGACTGAGCAAACACACAAATCATATCGCGCATCTTATTATTGGAAAAATCGTTATGCCTAGGCATTATTTTTTTGTGGAATTTCAGCTGTAAGTTTAGCTCAAAAAACGTTTACTTTGATTTAATTAACACGAACTCCGTATCTCGGAAACTAGCAATATTTGCATAATGCATGTTGAGCAGAATCATCATAGTTTGAGGTCTAGAATCTACAGTTCGGAGCTTGGACATTCTTAATGAGAGAGTTAGAGAATAATTTTATTAAAATAGATCCTTATTTGAATGTTGTGAATAGAACTTTAGATAAAATGATTATGAGTGTGAAAGATACTCGTGAAGATATAACAACGTAGTGACCGGAAATTTGAAATATGAGTTACCTGTTATAGTAACCCGACGATGTCCAAGCTCTAATTCCTTTTTGAGATAGGTACATGAACCTGGAAAGTCAATGGTACCTAGTGTTGCAGCTGCTTCTTCACCTTTAGTTATGATATTGTCAGTGTTCATTAACAGAGTTTGAGCATTTGTCCATTCAGCCAAAAAGTTTTGTAATAAAAAACTCACTAGAATCTTTCAATAAATTTGAAGATACCGTAATTCAGGTTGGGAAAGTGTTGATCTCGTTTGTTTGATATTATTTCCCAGTGTGTCAATTTCGCGGACTTGGAGGATTCACTTGTTTCCAATAGTTTATTGAAGTAATCTCATATTATTTACGTTTGGTAAATATGTGCAAGGATCAAAATTATTTTCATTTCAGGGGGAAATTTTATAAACAATATGAGAGAATGGCGGCTGAGGGTAATTGCCTTTTGCCGTTCATGGCTAATTTATTCATGAGTTGCTTTGAGACACAAGTTGTATTTTCCTAGAGTGTGGTATATGTATGTGCATGATATTTTTGCTGTACTTTGATGCATGACTATTTCATTTCAAAATTGCATTAAAAATTTTCAAGTAATGAATTTTTCCTACGACCACATAGGAAAGTGACATATATCGCACTGAC